>JAHQIV010000540.1:0-19199 GCA_030463285.1 Phytophthora europaea
GCAAGTTGCCAAGGTGCGGCTTGTCCCGCAGCGAACGGCAATGGACAGTGCAACAGCGAATGATGACGACGCGTGCAGTGTGCTGGCTGAAGACGGGTTGCCGACGGCAACCATTGACGTTGAGGGCGAGCGACTGCCCGTGAAACTGGACAGCGGTGCCAGATGTTCGGTGGCTACCACCGACTGGATGCTGCGAGGCGACCGGGCGCGTCGACCGGCCCCTATAGACGTTGTAGAAGGCATTGGAGGCTTCATGCCGGACGTCATCGGCGTGTGGACGTCCCACATGCGGAACGCATACGGGCAGGCGGTGACAGTGTAGGCATGCATCATCGATGGCTGCACTGACGAATGCCTCGTTGGCGTAGACTTTCTCCAGCACCATAAGGCGATGATGGACTTCAAAACGAATGAAGTGCGGTACGATGAAAAGCAACAGAAGTTATCATCCTTTTTAGGACCGACACCGGTGATAATGGAGCGAAAGTGGCGGCGGTGCGGCTGGTGAGTCGCGCGAAGTTGACGCGCAGCTCCGTGACACCTGTTGAAGTGGCGGTTGCAGCCCCATACGGTGAAGAAGGCGTCTTCGTGCCCACGATGACGTGCGGATCGGTGATGCTGGCAGCGACGGTGTCGACCAGCCGGAACGGCAAGGCGGTGGTCCCCATGATCAATGTGCAGGGCAGTAAGGCTAAGCTACCTAGCAAGAAGGAGCTCGGGGTCTGGATTCCCCTCGAGAAAGACATGCAAGTGCTAGCATTGAGCGGAGAGCTGGATCGTGAAAACCAGGACGCTTGGTTGAACGAGTTGGGCGACACGGAGACGCCATTCGACAACGAGAACGAGGTGCTAGTGGGTGAGGAAGAACCTAATGCGCGAGCAATGGTTGTACGCCTACTGCGAGCTTACCGCGATGTGTCGAAGGACAAGGGCGACTGCCCACCTGTGACAGCTTGGGACGTGGAGCACCACATCGATACCGATGATGCAGCGCCAATTATGCAAAAGAGGGTCGGCATGCACAAATGGAGGATGCGGTAATCGAAAACAACGTGGAACACCTCTCAGTTGCTGAAATGGTCGTTGATCTGGCCAGCGTAAACGTGACCAGGCTCCACCACTTGTCGAACCGAAATAACCAGCCCCAGGGGCGTAGTTGAGTCGAACAGGGTCCGTCCCAGTCCAAGCTGGGCTCTGCTCTCTCAGCTGCATCTCTCGACTTCCCAACAGGCTCAGTGCACCACCCTCGACTTGGCTACTGCGAGGATTCGCAGCAGTTGGCTCCGGGTTAGCACTTGGCAGTCGGGAAATCGCAGTCGAAGCCTCGGATTCATCTTGAGGCGCAATATTCTGGTGCTTAGCAGGCACAATTTGGCTTCGACCTTCATCAGTTCGGGGGATCGGCTGAGCACCCGCTTCGTCGCCTTGACTAGCCCCAGACGGTTTCATCTCGGGCGAACTCAGCGAACGCACAACATCTTCTGGCATCGGGGGAGCTTCTGGTTCAGCACTTGGTGCAGCTTCACTCGGACGTGACGCTTCCACCTCAGTGCTGGGAGCTGAGACTTCCAAAGTCGAACGGCTCTATCCAGACTTCTCAGCTTCTTTCGGCTCCACCTCAGCCGGCAATCCAGCAACACGCAAGCCCCGCCGAAGCGATGACTAGCTCTTCTCACCTCTCTTCTTAGACGAACTTGGACTTGGCTTAGTCAACATGGTTGACTTTCGTCCGTCCAAAGTCGTATCCTGATTCGGGCACGCGCACCAGTTGTGGTGAGGTGCAGGCAACTTCACAGCGTCCAGAATATACCTTGATCAAACTTGAATCGCCAAACCTTAAGTCTAAGCTCAGGGGG
This sequence comes from Phytophthora europaea, assembly GCA_030463285.1. NCBI lineage: Eukaryota > Oomycota > Peronosporomycetes > Peronosporales > Peronosporaceae > Phytophthora > Phytophthora europaea. The sequence goes on from JAHQIV010000540.1 coordinate 1,857, forward strand.
CTCAGCGTCTTAGTGTCTCAGCTGATATACCTCAGCTGGACTCGAAGAAGACTCGACCGACACCTCTAAGCTCCAAATCTTGGCCCGACCCGGCGTGTGTCCCTCCCTTGCGATCCCCTTGACGGTTCTCGCTGGAGCTACGCTTTGGGCCCTGACGTCAGCCAGCCACGTCGACCTTGTTCCTAGTCCAGTAGTCTCGAGATGTCTCCAAACGAAGCTGGCTCCCCGCTCAACAGGCCTTCGTCTGCACGTGTCTTGACCCAATCTGCCCCGGGTTTTCCAAATGTAGACACCATACTCCACAATACACTTCACACACAACTTGTCTGCTTCCTCCAAGACCCCAGACCTGGTCTTCCTTGCTTCTTCACTTCCTCCGAGCGGCTCCAGCTGAGAGCCGCGTACACAGGTCTTCACTCGCCCCCCGATTTAGGGTGGCTCCGAGAGTTGGCTCGGGTTGAGCCTTTCTTGATCCAGGGTTCTCGCCTCTGCGCCCTGGGACTTCCGCGCACCACGTCTTGACGTAGACGAAACGGCCGAGCTGAGAACCACTATCCCAGGCTCAGCGCCACACGAAATCCACCCAACAGCACTGAGAACCACTATCTCAGGTGCTGTTCTGCCGAAACCTTAGAGTAGATCACCTTCTACCCGAAAATATGAAATACACGCTGGGTACAGCCGCCTACTTCGACCTGCCGACGTGTAATGAAATGCAATAGCCAAATAGACCTCCTCACACCGAGGTACACCCAAATAGTCTATATGGGGCTTGAGTTTTGTTGGAGTCCCCTCAGACACCCTTTTGCCCAAGAACACACAAACGCTTGCGGCCTTCGGGGCAAATTCGATTCGATTCTGATTAATACTTTACACATGCAAACAAAGACATATCAAGGGGGGGGGGGGGGAGCTTCCTTCGGAGAGCACCCAAACAGCGGTGGAAGGATCGTCTTGCGAGCGGCCTGCAGACCTGTGTCGAGCGGCGCTTCAATGCGATAGTAGCTCGCAAACCAACGGCGCGCAGCGCTTTCACTTGAGACCGGGCGTGATGATTGGCCGGGTCGCGTCAAAGTCGAGCGTGGTGGTCAGCAAGATCCTGATTACATGTCAGCAAATTCCTGATTACATGTCAGCAAGCTCTTGATTACACCACTTTCCGTGTCTGTGATTGGCTGTAGGGTGCGCGGCACGAGGATGCGACAGCGCGTCACATGGGTGCGACCGTGTGTCAAAGCTGATTTGTGGTACGCAATCACTTGATGACCGCCCCTTCGCAGCGACTGTCTCCAACGCCTCATCGCCCACTTCACTCTGAGCCTCTGAGCCTCCACCGGATCGAAACCGGCGATGTCTCCGGGTGTCCATCTCCACTAAGCTGAGCTTCCCGAGATTCAGCGAACCATCTCTGGGTCCCATTCGGTCTCAGAGTGTCTTTCAAAGCTGGACCACTCCGAATCTGGGAGGAACTTCTGAGCCGCTAGGAGCTTGGCAGTCATTCCACCGGGCATCCGAGGGCTCAGAGTGCCGTAGGTAGACTCAGGGGTTCGTGCACAGAGGACTCTTCCTGGTCGTAGGGAACTACTCGACTCTCGGAAGGTGAGCAGAATTGAAGCTCAGCGCCGTCAGCAGTCTTGGCGGGACGAGTCGGGCGGTTTCAGGATGTCGCACCAACAGCTGAACACTTTTCCACCAATCGTGGCTCATCCTAGTGGGTGCGAGAGAGACCCGGCAGCTGAGCAACGGGCTCACCGGCCAAAATCCGAGCGTGCCTCGTCACACGTGCACTCTGTTGTTCCGCAAGGAGGTTGGAAATCCAGCGAAAGCTGCCTCACCCACGGGGCTAACGATCTTCCCCAGCGTTGCCCAGTGGGCGTCTGAGAGATGAAGAAAGTCCTGCCGCGATAGCAGCTGATTCCCTGTGTTTTGCGTACTCCAAGATACCCTGATTGTAGAGAACCTGGTCGGTCGTGGGATTGACTACAAATGCTACCAGCTGTGACAGGGCTCACACGCAACGTAGCTTAGAGGTAGCGTAACGCACTTACCAAACCAGACGCCTCAGTGACTTGACGTGTCTGTTCACTGCCCTCGTCAATCTACTGATTGAGCTCAACCTCGGCACCGGGTGTTTTACATGGACGAAACAGCGTTCCAGACAAGGAAGAAGAGCAAGAAGGCAGTTACCATCCTCGGATCGAGTAACATTTGGAGCACTGAGCCTTCAGTCAACATGCACCTCTCCATAATTGCGTGTGGGGGTGGCTCTGGCTTCGTGGTGCCACCGGCGTACATCCTACCTTTCGTGGGACATCCTGAAAGAATGTGGCGTCCCTGACGCGGCTATCACTACGTCTCCGAGTGTGTTTATCAACACTTATATGTTTGTGAAGTGGCTTTACTTATTTGCTGCTTTTCTAGATGGTTGTGGATCCCATCACCCCACGGGCGTTGTTGAAACTGCTGCCAGCTCGTTTTGTATTAATGCATCATCACGTGGAGCGGTGGCCACTGTTGTGTAGGAACACGATGAAAATCTCGCTACCGTATGGTACGAGTCCCACCAACAACACACGTCTTCCCGCAAGGGTCGACGATAGTTCGATCTAAACCTGCTGCCCAGGAACGATCCCTTACATCGGGTTGGTTGCAAGCCTCTGTGTACCGAGGTTGGCTTCGGCCAACCCAAAACTTGGACTACCTAGCCACGAGCGAGGGCTAGGATACAATATAGCGCTTTCGCGCAACCTCTTTGCAGTCCCTCAGATAAAAGCCTCAGATAAAAGGGTACTGGCGGAATAGACCTTATACAAGGGGGACCGAAGTAAGCCTCGTTCGGTAGTAAAATATACTTTAGGTTAAACCACACAGAGAGAACAACACTCTAAGTGCCACTCAAGCCTCTCGGCCACACCAACTCTTGGCTTGGCCTCGGTGTACTATTGGTCAACAAACGTTTAATTCCCCAACAGGTGTACCACTAAGCCAGGCGTGTCCAGGCACTACAATGAGCTAGCTAGATTTACCGGAGTCGGACTTATCCCCTAGAAGACTTGGGGGAAAGCCTCCTGTTATGTTACTGAGCATACAGAGGCTTAGAGATCCTCTGCAGATCATCCTATAGTAATCCTAATCCTGCATACAAATATCTAGTATAAACGGATCTCGACGTGGCGACCCTCGTACACTCATCAATGATGACCGAGGTTACGCCACTGCATCTTAAGACCCCTTTCCGGAATCGATTGGGGGCAGACCAAACGAGTAACGTCGCAATGGAGTTGATTGGATCATCGAAAAGTCGCGTTTTGCCCATTATGACGAATCAACACTCGGTATTTATGGGTTAGTTTGATTGGACAAATTATTCTCTGTGCTCGGAGTTGTGGTTTCAAAATTGCTGAATTCTAAAGTCCCAAAATCATGTTGGCACACACGCTTTTCGGTTCACACACCTCGGCGGACCAGGATCACGAAGACTGCTCGTTTAGCTGAAGACCGTCGTAGCCCTGCACGCGTCGCCGCCATCGCATCTTCCACTTGCGTCGGTCCCCTCGCCAAACGGACACGGTGCTCACGAGCAGCGTGACAAAGGTCAACGTAGACAGCAGATGCCGTCGTGGCACGGGACAATGGCCCCACACGGCCTCGTGCTCCAGCTGCACGATTCACGGCCTCGCTCGCGCTGGCCTCGGGTGGTGTGATTGTGGTCGTGGGCTTCAAGGAAACTTGGTGCCGGTGGCGATACCGTCTTCGTCGTACAAGTGCGTGCTGGTTGCTTGCGACCTGGCAAAACTGCGCGAGGGCACCGAGGCCATTCTCTGTTTGGCAGCCACGCAGCGGTCGTCAGCAAACAACCGCGCGACTAACTCGACGACCCGCGCTACCGCGACGCCTCACATCCAGATCGTCTTTATTATGACCGAGTGACGCAAAGCCCACTGCCGCAAGTTCGTGGACGCCACGTCAGTCGCAACGCTGATGAGGCCCACAGAGTTCGCGGTGCCACCCGCACGCTGCGCTTCGTCAGCCTGGCATCTCTGCAACTACGCGCCAAGAGCCGACACATCCTACGGTGAGTTTGCGCTACGCGCGGTGCTCGATCCGTTCTACGCCGATTGGATACTCGACTTCGACACAATCGCCGAGCAGCTCAAGCACGTGTTGCATCCGTGGTCGCATCCATCTGCATGCCCGTGAATCCTTCACGGCCCATGTTGGTCCTCGTGCTATCGCATTTGCGTTTTTTTCGCAGCCTCCCATGCTTGGCTGCAGCTACATCGATGACAGACACTTTCAGCCTGACGCTCAGGAAGTCCGTGAGCCATGCAGAATGGCAGCAATTAATAGTGGACAGCTGCGGTTGCGAGCTTGAAACTTGTGACAGCCTGCAGCTGTCATAGGACAGTTCTACACTCACAACAGGAGGGGCATGGGGCCTTGCGCTTCTTGCGGTGGTCTGGCAGTTGGTATTTCAGCTAGGACGTGGGTGGCATGACAAATAAGATCCCAGTGTGTTTGACCGGGGTCGTCGAAATGGGGGGGAAACGAAAATTAAAAAACCTCCATCACCAGCAATCGGATTATATCGGATATTTCCGCCAATGAAAGGTGCGTAATTGAAAGCCATCTGATTGGCTGATCATAGCGACACTTCTCGCGAAGGGTCCCCCAGTCGATTCCGGAAAGGGGTCTTAAGTACGACCGAGGCTTCCACTGAAGTACGACCGAGGCTTTGGTCGCACCCATTACTGAGTCGGGCGGCCCGACTCGGGCCTATTTAGCCTCGGTCGGGTATTTTTTATAAGGCCCCGCCGAGGCTCTAGTCACTTAGATCACTCCACCGAGGTGTGATTGACCACCTGCTGCAAGGGCAACTTCTGTCCCAGACAGGATCAGACATCCCGCACTTGAGCGTGCGACCCGAACGAGGCCATTTCTCGGCAGGATCTCTACGCCACAACTGCCCCGCCGAGTTGCTAAACTTGCACTGGTGAGCGGCGCAGCATCGTGCGACGATGCGAGCTGAGGCACAGAGTGCGCCACAAGCATCCTCCACGAGCACGGCATCATCCGCTGCGCATCCAACCACGACGAAGTCCGTCAAGATGTCGGTTCCGACGTTTGACGGCAAGGACTCAGACAGTCTTGCCTTCTGGGTCCGCGAGATCGAGATCGCGCTGAGCGCTGGTCAGATCTACGACGCGCGGGCTCAGGTGACGTTCGCGCTATCCAACCGTGGAGGGCGCGCACGCGCGTGGGCCATGGCTCGTGAGACGGCGCATCCCGGGTATTTCACCTCGTGGTCGTTTATGGAACAGGAGCTTCGCTCCACCTTCCTCCTAGCCAATGTGGCCTATCGTCATCGCCCCAGTTTCTTGCGGTGCAAGCAAGGCAAGCGGTCGCTTCAAGACTACGTCATGGAGCTTCATAACCTCGAAGCCGCCATGGCCGGCGAACCCTTCTCTGGGGACGTCAAGGTGACGGTTTTCATGGACGGCGTCCGCACGGGTCCGGTTCGAACGGAGCTCTTCGCGTCAGCCGAAGACATTCAATGAGGCGGTCTACATCGCTATGCTGGAGGATCACTGCGTGCGCTCGGCACATGGGCACACGCCTCATGTCGAAGTTAGTGAGGGGCCCACTCCGATGGAGATCTCTCTTGCCGAGTCGGCACGCTCTCAGCGGAACCAACGGGCGAGTGGTCTCTGTTTCGGTTGTAACCAATCTGGTCACTTCCGTCGGAATTGTCCCACCAACTCGTGGAAGGTGCCACGCGACATGAAGCCCTCGGCTCGTCCGACCCTCAATAGCCTCGAGGCGACAGAGTCGCAAAACGGCGACTCCCAGTAGGAGCAGGCCGCTCTGCTGGGAGGCTTCGCTCCTCTCCGAGAGATGTGAATCACTCACCACCTTCTCCAAAGGAGCAAGTCCCTGGGACGACACTTCTGTGTCTCTCCGTGTCCGCCGCGCGGTCTAACCTCGTGGTCGTCACCACCAGCGTGAAAGGGTACCAAGAACCGATGACGGTCCTGATCGACTCAGGGGCGTCGTTCAACTTTGCGACAAAAGCCAACGTGGCTAGGAACAGTGCATTGTATGCTAGTGCTTTACGCCTCTAAGCGTAATACGAATGTATCTGTTCGCTTAGCGACAGGCTCCATCGTGTCAACGCGCAAAGTTACCTTACACTTAAGCGTGAAGTTTGACGACTTCAACTCGGTCGAACCGTTCATTTGTCCCGGACATGGATGATCGGTATGATCTCATGCTCGGCATGCCTTGGGTCGCTAAGCACGAGCCGTGTATAGACTGGCACAGTCGCAACATAGGTGCCAGCCACAACCCCCTCGCGGACAGAGACCTGGCAGGTTATGTCCCCTCCTCTTCTCGAGCCGGGTTTGTGCATGAGCACCGTGTGCCACGCGGCCAAATACATTTTGCTGGCACTTCGGAAGTGCTCGAACTGCCGACGACATTGCCTCCACGATCGCGTGAGCTCGAGGTAGGTGGTGGAGAAGATCCGCAGGATTCTCGTACCTTTCCGGTTGGGGGACAGGGTCCTGCAGTTTGCAACAGAGTTGCACTTGCACCAGGGGCAGTGGAGATTCAAGGCGCGGACGCTGTGGCAGTTCGCGGAAGGAGAGGTGGTAGCGTCCGAGTTCCCCCCTACGCAAAGCGTGGTGGCTGGTTCAGCCCACGCAGCAAAAGACGATGGAGTTGTTACTCGCGCAAACAAGAGTGGTCGAGTCGGAGCTCCCACTACGCAAGGCGTTGTAGCAGGAGCTCGAGGAGCTTTCGTATGTCGAGTTTATGGACTCCCTCAAGGCGGGAGAGCTGGCAGAAGTGGTTCTCCTTCGCCCGGAAGGATGCTCGTTGGAGCTAAACTTCTCGTTGGTCATGGGCCCTGAGGTGTTGGAAGATGAGCGGGCCTCTAGGAGGAAGATGCGGTATGGCGCTGCCATTTTGAAGGCTCCCTCGGATTCGTATTTCGCCCTTCTGAAGAAGTTTTCGGATATCGTCAGCGACGATCCCCCCCTCGGTCCTTCCCCCTGATCGGGGTGTGCGACACGAGATTGATCTAGTGCCAGGCACTAAATACTGCACCACACGGCAGTGGCCGCTTCCGAAGGAACATGTCGACGTGATCGACGCCTTCTTCGCGGCGAAGTATGCCGCTGGCATGGTGCGCGAGTCGAAGTCGCCTCATTCGTCCCCGACGTTCTGTGTGCGCAAACCCAACGGGAAGTGGGGCATGGTGCACGCCTTCAACAAGTTGAACGCGGCAACCATTCCGGCGTCGACGCCTATTCCTCGGAAGGATGGGTTGCAGAACAACGTGGACGGCTGCACGATCTTTAGTGCGCTCGACATGGCCGACGGCTAAGTTCAGCTTCTGATGCGTGAGTCAGACATTCCGCTTACTGCGGTGAGCACTCCCAGCGGGATGTTGTGGGAATGGTTGGTCATGCCCCAGGGGCTGTCCAAAGCACCCGCCACCTTCAATCGACTCGTAACTCAGCTCATCAGGCCGATGCGGCACTTCGTACATACGTACTTCGACGACATTTTCGTGCACAGTCGTGCGTCGGAAGGCAAGACTGCCGTCGAAGCACATCTTGATCACCTCCGTGAGGTTCTCTTGTGCATGCGCTAGGATTGTCTCTACGCGAACATCAACAAGTGCATCTTCGGGGCCGAAGCGATTCCCTTTCTGGGGCTGTTTCCTGTGCAAGGACGGTGTCCGCGCGGACCCTGAGAAGGTGTGCGCCACCGCTCAGTGGCCGGTGCCTGTCTCGCAGAAGGGCCTGCGTAAGTGGCTCGGTCTGGCCAACTACTTGCACAAGTACAGCGCCAACTACGCCGAGATGGCGCGGCCGCTGACTAATCTCCTCAAGAAGGACGCGGTATGGTCGTGGACCAACGCGGCTGAACAAGCTTTCGAAGTCATAAAGAGCAGCCTATTGAGCGCTTCGATTTTGGCTCTGCCAGACGAGGATCGTCCTTTCAGTGTGGAATACGATGCATCGGACTTTGCCATTGGCTGTGCCCTGCTGCAGGTGGATGCCGATGGCCGTGAGAGGGTGGTCTCTTTCCAGTCTCGCCAATTGAAGGCGGCGGAAAAGAACTACCCCGTCCATGACAAGGAACTGTTGGCTATGCAATACGCCTTGGTCAAGTTTCGGGTGCACCTGTTAGGTCAAAAACCCTTGTGATCTACACGGATCATGCCTCGTTGAGAACGGCGACATCGTCGCTTCACCTCTCGCAGCGCATGGCGCGGTGGCTTTCCTTCTTCCCCGAGTACAACTTCACGGTGGAGTACAAGCCGGGAAAGCAAAATGTCCTCGCGGACGCGCTCTCTCGGCGGCCAGACTACGAGTTGGCGCATCTGGCCTACCTCGAGTCACCGCTCTATGAGCTTATTCGCGAGGCGTATGCCGATGACGATGACCCGTAGTTCAAGTGGCGGCACTGAGCACTCCATACGAGTCCGTCGAACTCACGGCGCGGCAGCGCTCGCGTTTGCAATACACAGTCCTACAACACAGTAATCTATCAATAATTCTAGGGGCTGATCACTAACAAACCTCCTAGACTGCAGTTAATATGGAATGGATAAGCTCCTCTGCGAAAGAGTGTGCTTACCAACTAATATATGGAATAGTACGATTCACTCCCGGTCTACGAGCCCGAGACCCCGCCTAACTGTGCACTTGATCTTTTTGTGGGGGTGAGAATCCACACACGTCCCCTTCCACGGTCGGTGTGTCTGGATGTCGACTTTTTGACGGGTCGGTGCTCCGGCGGGTTGCTCTTTATCCGGCAGGCTGCTCCAATCAGGTCTTTTGGTCCCAGGCGATATTCGCCTCGCTCCCGTGCACGGAATTCCACTGCACTTGTGGGTCTTGAGGCAAAACGGATTCTGCATTAGGTTATCTTGGTTTCTCTCTCTCTCTCTTTTATCTTGGCTAGAAGATCTCTCTGCTAGAGGTCTCTTGCGTGCTTGGCGTCGATCTACGACACACATTCTTGTTTTATCTTGATCACTGTATGGTGGGACGTCCCATCTTCAACTTCGGGGGCACGTAATCCTTCAACAGGTCGGGGCCACATCCTCGCACGTGGTCACGACTGACTGGGTAACCGTGGTACTTTTGTACCACTCGGGGTACAAAAGTACCACGATTCGCTCTGTGCACATCTTGATATCTGGCTTCACTTGGTCTTTGTATGGGTGTTCCATCCAGCGTACCACCCCCTTCCGCGACTCCACTCTGTGACTTCCTCCTCTGGGATGTTGCTTCATGGCTTAGCTCTGGGATGTTGCTTCAAGACTTGACTCTGGGATGTAAGTCTCGTCTTCAGGCTGGAATATTTCCGGGGCTCGTCCTTCCTGGCATCTTGGTCTTGTTATCTTTCTTCACGAGGTTTTCTTCATGCTGGCGCTGTGACTCCGATCACTCGTCGTTCGGGGCTCGTTTGTCATCCTGACCTCTCTTCCTTGTGTGCGGGGCGACCGGGGAATTTTTGTTCAGTCACATCGTGACAAAGACCACACGATCCCGCAAGCGCCAAAAGATGTTGGGGATGGTTCTGCCGTGGCACACTCGAAGGGCTACTTATTAGTGCTTACAGAGCACAGATTTCAAGCGGAACATCCCGGCGCCTTCTCAAATGGGACCGGGTTTGGGACGTAGCTCCTACATTGATGAGATTGCTCACGGCGCTGTGACCTGGACCCAACTGTGCGATGACCTGGATGCATTGTTGTATCTCATACGGTATTGGGACATATCGGGCAGCCTACCCAAGAGTGAATTTGCGAAGATGTTCATCCCATAATTGTCTCACCAGATTGGGGTGGTAGGAATTCTGGCCACTTAAAGGATCGTCAAAGGCATTCAGGACCTGCCATTCCCTAAAAATCTGAAAGGCGTTCAGTCATTCCTTGGAAGTCTCAATTACTACCACAAGTTCATTGAAGACATCCCTGTGGTCGCTGCAGTACTGTACGAGCTGACAGATGACCAGGTTTGAGCCGGCAGAGACTTACTTCGAGCGAAATAAGCATTCGAGATTCTGAAACAAAAGATCGTGTCGACACCGATGCTCAGGCAACCGGATTGCTCGAAGCCGTTTGTCATCATCCCGCATGCTAACCACGGAGCTGCTTGTGCATTCTTAGGTTAGGAGCACGATGGCGTCAATCATCTTGTTCGACTCACAGGACACGTGTGAAACGATGCAGAGCTTAGATACCACATTGGCGAGAGGAAATTCTGGCTGTAACGCTGGCTGATGTCCTCTTCAAGGAAATGGAGAATGCCCGCTTTCGACTGACGGTAACTCCCTACAGCGGACGTTCCACCATCGGCGGTTCTGGAAGCTATGGGGTTCGGTCACTCCCCGACCTTCTGGCGTCCGTCGTGGCCTGCAGCGCCAAGTTCTGCCACTTTTGATATCGGCGAGATCCGAGGGACACGAAACCTTGTAGGCGTGGCACTCGATCTCCAGCTAACCATATGCCGACTCACTCATCACGCTGCAGGATCAACATCTTTTCCCCAATATTCGTAATCGTCAGATATACTGCCTTGCCTGGCCCGTTTGCTCACCGTAAACACCCATCGATCTCCCCAAGTTACCCATAGTGAGTCTTGATCTGACATCTGTGTTTGCACAGGTAACTCCAGAGAGTTTCCAACTTCTACGAGCAGGTGCTGATCCAGTCTCACCAGGCTAGCTTTGTCATTGTATAACTGGCGGCGTCCGCTGAGTTGGATCCGCACCTTATCCGGAAGGTATAATGATCCATCCGCCAGATCTAGCCGAATTCCGACAGGCACCATGAAGTCCATGTCCAAGATGGCTTCTTGACCGGACAGATCTCCCACCCAGATGTCGAAAATATACACTAGATACCCGGTCAGGGTGATCTTGATCCGTGTCCTTCCTTCCGTCGCATACACGGTATCACCAATGCCTACGCAATCTTGACTTTGACTCCTGTCGACGTAGCATCCAATTTTACGAGCAAAAGTGGGGTCTACGATAGACACCTCGGCGCCGGTGGCGAGGAGCAAGATTGTTTTATCGTTGTCGATCTTCCCCGTGACCTTAGCATGTCGAAACCACTTCCCTGAAGCGTGGTGTTTCCGTATCCTCTCGATTCTCTCGGAAGGAGATCCGAGTATGCTGGATCCATAGTCCGCCTTCACTCAGCCACGAGACTGGTCCGATGATTCGGTGGAATATTTTCTCCTTCCGTAGGCGAGAACTAGAGGTTCGGATCTTGCTGTCTCCAATAACCTCGTGGCGGGATCAAACCATTGGCGGGTCTGGTTGTAGAATTCCTCCATCGTGCATTTGCCCATGTCATGGAACTCCCCACATCCTCGGGACACGAATAAGCAGTGATCTGCCGGATGTCCTCTCTTCCCGCACTTCTGGCAGGTCAAGCGCCTCCAGCATCCCAAATCCGTATGTTTCTTGGACCCGCAATGCGAGCACCGTCCGCGATCTGTGCCTTCCGCCTGGAATCGGGATCTGGGGTCTCTGGGCTGAATGTCCGGGGTATGGCGGTCAGGCTAATCGCGGTCCGGGGCATTTACGTCCTCTCCAACTTGCGGGGAGCGGTCATCACTGGCTGCGAGGTAGATCCAGCGGTGGTCGTCTCGATCTGAGTCGGATCCTTCAGAGATGGGGTCCGAACCCGAGTCCGGAGCTTGCATCAGTATCGCGAGTACATGTTTGGCGGGAGCGGCCTGTGCTGGGGACGGGGAGGCCTTCTGCCTGTATTTGTTGGACCTAGCTACCGACTTCTTTTGGTGACTCTTCACCCTGTCTAGAGTTCGTAGAACTTCTTCCAAATCATCTGCGTCGGGCAGCCCTAACAGCGTCAGCCGGTCCGCCAGTTCTGGATCTCCTAGAGTCGCAATGGAGTGATCCACGTTCTCCTTCCGGTCCTTTGCTCTGCCATCCTTTTAAACGCGCGCACAAGCCCTATATTGATCCTATGCAGGTACTCCAGGGCGGATGTGTCTGAACGCTCCTGGCCTGGTAATATTGGCGAGCTACTGAGACTCCAGATTCACGTTAGTGTATCTGGAAGCTTTGTAGCAGTTCCGACAACTTGTTGCGCGTCGATCGTGGCAACTGTCGGTACCAGTTCTTCGCTGACCCTGATAGCAGGTCTGCGAGCGTTAAGTACTTCGCTTCATCAGACGTTTGATCTCGCATGAACGACGACTTGGCCTTGCTAATCCATGTCTCGCTGTCTTCGTCTTGATCTTACCCTTGAACTCCTTGAGGTCGGATATTGCGGAAATCCAGCCTCTCTGGATCATGGTGGACTCAGAGGAGCTCGTAGCAGCGGCGGCCACGACGGCTGGGGCCGCTGTGGGAAGATCCAAATCATCTGGATCGTATTCCCAATGTAGCCTGTCCAAGTACTCCGATCCGGCCGATTCCATCTCGACATCTCGAGTTCCTAGGTTTGGTAGCGGCCACGCCGTCAGACCTGGCATGACCGTTTGTTGTTCTCGGAGAAATCGGTTCATAGCGACCTGGAAGTAGGATTCTAGCTTGTCCATCGTAACCGTCGGGTGGAGAGCTGTAGTCGTCGGATTCGCCGCTACCTCCGGGGCCTTCTTTACTCGGGATCGGGCAGGCCTCGTCGGGAGGTTTTGGCTCTGGCATGTAGCATAGCTGCACCCGCAGGTCCTAGTGACATCCGCCGCGGCTCCGACGAAGTGTCCGAGCCTGTTTCCGCCGCTGATACAAACAGTGAGCAGGACCTGTCTCTGGTTGAACCGATCTGGGTCGACGAGTCTGGATTAGAGGTTACATTTGGATCTCCCAGAGCTTCTCCTACCAGGACCTTCAGTTTGTCAAAGAGCGTCTTCGTCGACGCCTGTAGGGTCCGTATGTCCAACCGGAACAGGTCGTCTGCGTCGAACGATCCTGCCACCAAGCTAGCTTCCTGTAGTAGATTCATGAGGCTCTTTATCGCTTCCAGCTTGTTGCTTGTCGTGGCCGAAGCCTTCACCGGTCCTTCTGGTCGCCGATCTGGGGTCCGCATAACCGGATCATGTGTCATGAAGTTGTGGAGCTCCTTCCGATGATACATAAACTCCAGACATGCTTCGCTCCACGTCGGACCTGGCGTCTCCATCTTGGTCCAGGCTGGATATGTTCCCTTCCGGAGCTTCTCCTCTGGATCTGGGGCCTTAAGCGACTTTCGCCAAGTAGCTGGCTTCTTTCTTTCCTTCCCAGTTCCAGCTGGATATTAAGGTAGGGGTAAAATCTCGCGGCGAAAGCTTGACGGGTGAGTCAGCGAACGCACACTGGTTCTGCCCGGCCTTGGTTTGTTTTTGTTAGTGGGTCTCGATGTGATTCGAGGCCCACAGGGGTCCCCGAGGGGACCTGGGAGTAGATTGAGGTTTGTCTTGAAGATCCGGATCCGGGTCTGCCACCTTTCCGTCGACGGAGTTCCTCCCAGCACTCTGTCGATCCGCGGGTCTTGCTTCATTCAGCGGCGTCGTCGTCGATCCGAGGTCCGATGACGCTTGATTCCCTTGTTCTATCCTCCCTTGAACTTCTTCTTGGGACTCACGGTGAATCTCGAGTCACCAGAAGATCTGGGCACGCGCACCATTGTGGTGTAGTGGGATCAGCAAAATCTGTGAGATCGCTAACCGCACTTCCCAACTGCGCCCGAACACCGACTAATGGAGGGGATACTCCGGTCCGTGATCTGTGCTGAATCGGGTCAACTTGTGCATCCCGGTGGATCTGGGATCCGCACTTGAGGGCAGATCACTAGGAAGGTTTAATCTGGTCAATGCATTACACAGACTTAACCAACACTAGATCTCTTACTGCTAACGCTTCTACTCCTTGCAGGGCCAATGTAGTTCCCGTTTCCAGGCGAGGGAGAAGGCGGTTGCGATGTGCAAGGCAAATTCGATACTGATTTATGCTTAAGTCCGATCCCATCCTGAAAACCTATCCTCTTGTCTGGCTATCCTCCTATCTGTATCTACTGACCCCACGACCTCCAGTCACCTCCACCATGTCGTCACCCGCGCCCCAGTCGGGCCGTAATCGCGGGCCGATCTTGGATCCAGATCCACGGTATCAGATCTGAGTCTGATCCTGGGTCCGGGTTCACTTCACCTTCCGATCCCGGCTTGAACTGCCGACCTTTGTCTCCTCCGCCCTATCCGCCTTCTCGGGCTTGCGTCTTAGCGTCCTTGCGGTATCTCATTTTGAGCAGATCTTACTTGGTCAGTCTCGGAATAGTGAGCGGGTTGGTCTAAATCCATCTTCTGCCAATCGACTCCAGTCTCCAATTTCTCCGATATTGCTTCTCCACACGTCCTACTTGGAATATCGGTTTTCCCGGGGTGCGCTATACATCCTGACAACATAGGCGTTCTCCCGCCTCATCTCAACTTCCTCCTCTGCAACAATCCTACTCACCCGTCATAGGAGGCGGCAAGCATCGAAAAGAAAAAGGCGTACCCCAAAAGGACAACCCGGTCAATCCGTCAACGGAACGACTACCCGATCGACTCCTCATGAAGACCGATCCCAAGACCCGACGCCGCGTGAAGATTCCTGCGTGGTCGTCAAAACCTCGACCCGATCAAGACCGCAAAGTCTCGTTGAGAGCACGATGAAGAACGTAGCCAGTCCAAGCCGACGGGTACACGAGGTGACCCCACGTTCAGCGTCCCACGGACAATCGAACTACCCCTCCGTTAGTCGGCAGTCCGGGTAGCCGTTGGTAAGCCGGATTACGTTATAACTTTTCGTGGTTCCCGCTCCACCACCTCCGACCTCACATCAATGAACAGGGCAACAAGCGGAAGTCGTATCGTGGGTTACTCTCACTAACAGGAAGTGCTAAACTATAGAGAAGTCGGCCACGATCTGGTCGAGACAATTAAAGACTTCTACGGCGAGTTAGAAGGTGATGAACTTCGTGCTAGGACGAAACATTGGGTAAAACAGGCTCCAATAATTTGCCCTGCTTGTGAATCTGGCCGCGGAAATTGTCACAATCTTCGCGATCTCGGTGATGCCACAGTGCTTCTTAAGGATGCAGAAGAAGCCGTCGTTCTTTGTTCGACATCGCTGCGCAAAGATGGAGCTCCGGTATCGATGCTTATGATGCAGCTACATCCGAAAGAAGCAGCTTCTGAGAATTGACTATATGAAAAAAATGCGACACCTCCTTCATGGATTAAGTTGTTCCTACGGTATCACAAGCTTTCGCTGCATGCGCGGACAAGACAGGGGCAAACCACTCTCCAAGGCACTCAAGTCGTAGCTGAGTCCATCTGCACACTCGTGTTTCAAGCAAATGTGGAGAGCACAAGTATACAACGTCGGTCAAACAGGTATGTAACCGTACATGTTTCTTTAAAATGTTCCAACTGCATTTAACACGAACACTTTTTAAATGTCCCCACTTATTTGCCATCCGTCCGAGTCGACTTCTCCGCCTGTCAGGTTGCAATTCTCCAACTCCTCGACAATAGAGCTCGTGATCCCCTCAGTATTCGCATCCAATGTGGCTTTAACGACGCGGGTATCGTTCAACTGCGAACCTTGTCAAATCCGCTCGCAATTGGCTCATTCAAAAGGTTATTCCAACAGATAGACACCCATTAAGCAATGTCAATCCGGGTTAGCGGCTTAAATTTAACCCTTTCGCGAACGCGTGGATTTGTCTTACTTATACAATACTATACAAGTTCAAGATGTTAGCCTATGAAAGGAGGCATTTTGCCGCCTTTTGCAGCTGAAAACAGTGGTACTCAAGGAAAGACCCACCAAAGGTGTAACGGGGTAAGAAATACCGTTACTAGTTTACACCATAGATGCAAGAGGAAGCTCGCAATAGTAGAACCAAGTGTCAGGTTTGGGGCAAAGTTAACCCTGTTTATTTATGGAACGGGAGCGGGGGCTCCCGTCCTCTTTGCGAACCACTCAAATCTAAGTCGATGCCTGATTGGCTGAAATGGGTCTGCGCCACCACTTTCACCCAATCAGGTAATGACCGCAGCGTACACGCTAGCCGTGTGCACTGTACCTACTTTTGTGCATGTAGCCATGTGGCTCCAACCTACTTACGTAACCGTAACCAGCCCGTTACATAACCCCCTCTCAAAGTTGCACTCACCCACGGTGAGTGCTGTCGTAAGCGAGAAACTGATTGAAGCGGCCAACTGGACAACGGGCGCACGTTCTGCAATTCACCATGTCGTCGACAAGCGAGTCCGTCGGCGTACCACGTCAGGGAGAGAGACCTCAAGCCGTGGGGCCTTTACAGCCTCGACGGCGCCGAAGAACCCGAGCGCCTCGACGTCATCAAGTAATACTTCACGTGCTATCGGCAGATCTGGGGGAAGAAGAGGAACAACGCCTACACGCACGACGCGCTGCAGCGCTCGTGGTGCGCCTTCGTCCGCCGCTCGAACGCCGCCGGACGTGATGGCTTGTCCTTCACGTCGTAGCTCGAAGACCGCGAAGCCATGCGCAGCACACGCGCTATTGGCGATCCTCGTGCGCGCGTGTGTGAGATGGTGCAGCGCGAGTAGTGCTTGTGCTATGTGCACTTGGTGGAAGGCTGCTCCAAGTGCCAAGATCTTCCGAGGCCGACACGCGAGGAGTGGGAGCGCCAGTTGATGCGCTGGCCGCTGAGTGAAGATTAGTGTCGCTGGCTCGGGCGCTACGATCAGGCTCGCAAGGATCTGGAAGTTGCGGCAAGTCGTGCGGATGGGTGTCGTGATACGCGCAAACGGGCTCGTTTGGTGAGCGCGCTGGAAGTTGTAGGAGCGCTGGCAGAACTGCCCATGCGCGTTGACGTGGCATCTTGGCCGCCGCAGTCGCGCTGCACGACGCACGAAGCCGCAGGAAGCTAGAGAGGTGTCACGAGAGCCGCAGGAGTGTCTTGTGACGCCCACGCTTGCCCGCTGTCACCGGAGGAAGGAGCGAGAGGCTGCTAGGTGGTTGCGCTGCCGTCAGCCATAAGCTTTAGAGGCGCGAGGACAGGCTGCGAGTCTGCTCGCTGCTCGGGCGGTGAAGTTGCCGAATACTGAGGTAGCACAGTCCACCGGTTGGCAGAAGGCGACGAGGGGGACGGAACGAGGCGATCGATGACCTCCTCGATGATGAGCACCGCGATCAAGTCGTGATTGAGCTCGTTGACCCCGGGTCTCATAAGGGACGTTTGTGACGAGGCGCGCCCGGACTTTGCCCGGCGAGCCCCATCGCTCGGCTGCCGGATCTCTCTCGCACCCAATATAATGGGTCATGATTGGTGAAAAA
>JAHQIV010000541.1:0-19364 GCA_030463285.1 Phytophthora europaea
CTCGGGGCGGCGGTGGCGGCGCTCAGCGCCATGCAACTGCGAGACGAGTTCCCGAGCATCCACTGCTACGCGTTCGGCACGCCCGCCTGCGTCACGCGGGAGCTGGCGACGCAAAGTTACGACTTGGTCACGTCGGTCGTGAACGGCTACGACTGTGTGCCGCGGCTGCACCAGCATTCGCTGCTGAAGCTGCAGGACGAGATCAGACGCTTCGACTGGCGAGCGGCGCTGCGACAAATGGTGCACGAGGAGATCCGCAAGCAGAAGCTCGCGGTGGAGAAGCAGCAACGCGCCAAGCTGGAGGAACTGCAGGCGGCGTTGAGGAAGGTGGATCGCCTGCAGCTGAAGCAGAGGACGAGTGAAGCGACCGCCAAGCTGGATGAAGTGAAAAGGGTGCAGTGGATCGAAGTTACTTCGTGTGTTGCTTGTTGAGGTCCTGACGAACGATATTCCTCGTTTGGTTTCTGTTTTGTGCAGCTTGCGTCAACGAATATCAAGGAGTTCGCAAACGATGTCGACGCGCTACTGGCTGACAGGCTCGACGCTGCTTTCTCGATCTTCAAGACCGACAAGCTGTCGCTGGAGCATGTCACGTTCATTAAGAATCTGCTGAAACTCGAAGACGTCAAGAAAGGTGGTGTATTGTCAATCATCACCTCTGGTAGGTGGGATATTCTGATGATGAACACGTGTTCTCGGTGCTGCAGGCGACTCGTTCTGGTGGAAGCGCATGGATGAAAGTGTGCTTGCTCTTGAGCGACTGTCAGCGGCTGTCAACAAGCCCGAAGAGTTGGAACGCGTGCTGGTGGAGCTGAAAGAAGTGCTTCACAAAACATCGGCGACAACGAGAACGTTGCTGAAGAACGAAAACAGCTCCGGTGAGTGCTATGCCTACAATGACTCGGAAGAGGCTTAAAGTTGACGGTTCTTACATCTCGAGCGATGCTGCGTTCAGATGATTTAGCGGAATCAACTCAGTTACAGCTCTTTCGGGCCAGAATTGATGGAATCATCGATAAGACAAGCTTCTCGCTCAAGACGCGCATCAGTGAACAAGTGTACGTAGTCTCGATACATTTCTCAGTGGTGCTTTAGATTCACAAAATGACGTACTTTGGTGTAGCTCGAAGGTGTCTACAGCTGTTACCTCTAACGTGAAGGAATATATGGATACATTAAAGGAGGAAACAGAAGCGTTGAGCAACATCGTGCAGGAAGAATTGGACGATGTGGCGGATACGATTTCAAGAAACTTGCCTTTTTTTGTTGGACTAAAGAATGACGGGACTGAAGACAATCAGCCGTCTACCGAGAGGGCAGCCCGGCAGAAAGGTCACAGTGGCGAAGTGTTTGCGGATGCTAATCCTTCTGAGCGGATTGAAGGCGACTCGAGTGAAGAGGCTGAGCAGCAATGGGAAAAGTTGAGACTGGACCAAAGACAGTGGGAAGAGGACAACATGCTGCGTCATGACCCGTTGTTCCCCCCTGGGCGTATTCTTTACTTGAACCGCGTAATCGCTCCAGGACCTTCACCTAAAAGCCAGGACGACGTCATGCATCTAAGCAGCGGACACAAAGTACCGGACGTGGTGGAGTTTGTGGAAGTTGCAACCGACGAGTTCGGTCGAGTGGTGCTCTCGAATCGCATGCTGCTCGACCATCTCTGCACGGACTACGAGCGCGTTCTCCAGTCGCAGGCTAAGGCGTTGGAGCCTGCACCCAGTTCCACATAGACCGATTTTGAATACTGGAGGCTAGACGCGCGAAAAACCAATACTATTCCAGCGTTGATATGATGCTTACTTTTGTTCTTAGTTGAGGCGAGGAAGGTGTGTAACCAGGACCTGCCGAGACGCAAAGGAGCAAAGTTTGATGGTGAAATACAAGGGCAAACGTTACAACTACATGTAGCCAGCCCAGTTGCTGGTTGTTGAGCATCGAAGGGCTCACCAGATGGACTCAACTCTAGGATTTTACAATAGAAATGTGGATTTTACCAAGCATTGCGAACTGCGGTGGAAATTACTTTTAGATGCGGGACTATCGCTGGTTCTGCGTAGAAGATGCCTGGACACCTCCCAAGCTGACAGATTTCTACAATTGCCTCTCAAGTTTTAGCTTCTTGCACACTCGCTGACGGCTCTCATGAGCAATGTGTCCAGGATTTAGCTGGTGGAGGGTTGAAATGCCTATTGGCCAGCGATCTTGAAGTTGTCGGTTATAGCCGGGACATGATACGGCGGACATGGATACAAAAGTTGGATACTCCGTCCGAGTTTAACGGTTTAAAATGATGGCAACTGGAGCATCGCCGTGTGTGACTCGCTCCGAAGCCTCACAACAACATGCTGAAGTTCGTTAGTTCTCGAGGGGGGCTGACCGATCTGTGCTGTATTCTGTCTACGTTGCGTGTGTTGGAGCTGCTCTCCTCAAGTACCGCTCGCACCGCGGAAGCTCCGAGCAGTTGCTGAGCAGTGCTTGGGTGTTGAGCTCGAAATGGCTAGACATCTTCCCAGTTCGCTCACTGGTGGAGACGCCCTTAAGGTACTCAAAACCGAATTTGTCTCTCATTGTTTACTTGGTGCTCATACAATTATTTACTACTTCTGTCAGTTGCTTACTAACGTGACTCAACACGAAGGCAGTACGCATTCACGACTATGTGTCCTCGCTTCATACCCTTGGATACATATATTCAAAACACAAAACAAACTCGCACGCTCCAAACAGTTCACGCACGGCAAACTGCCTCAGGGGGAGTCTCCAGCGCGTTGTGATGCATCCCTCTCTCCAGTAGGCGACAGTGGTGGAAGACTCACGCGCACCTCTCGAGCTTCACGCGTGAGGAAATCGAGCATAGCTCCGCTGCGAGTTATCTCTGAATGCATGATCGCCGCTTGCAGGAACATGTTTAACGCTTCCTGCCGGTGCTTCGCCACAGGTGCTCGCGTGCTCGGGAGAAACGTTCGCGGTGGGAGTGGCGGAAGGCCATCTAGCAAATAACCCGCGGCTTCAAGCCTCGCGCATAGCTGTCGGAACTCACTAAACCGCCGGAAAACCGTCCACTGGTAAGGCCCACCGTACACTTGAATCTGGAACACGCTGAAGGACAGCAATTTGTCGATCGCACGGTTTGGCACGTTGGCGTGGGCATCCTTGTTCTGCAGATGGCAAACCTCCACGCGCACAGAGCGCAGAGGCTGCGACCGCAGGTCGTCATTTGACAGCCCGGTGACTGTTGTGTCCTGGACGTTCTCCATCAGCACATGCAGATCTGTGCGGTCTTCGTCGTTATTCATCAGCCCTGATGCTCCACTACCAAAACGTCCACTGCCAATGATCCGAGACTCCTCCTGGCTCTTCTCCAGGTTCAAAAGCAGATATCGCGTGGCCGACACGTCAACGCGTGCCGAGTCAACAGCAACACGGAAATTGGTCGACGCCACCTCATTGTCGCACTCAATGTTGTAGGACCGAGATGGAGATGTGGACTGGCCGATCTTGAGTGTGGATCCTTCGACTAGGACCTCCAGCGTCGAGTCAAGCGCAACTTCCCACAACTTTTGTCCGGTTTTGCCGCTCAAGCAGATAAGACGCTTGTCCGTTAGCAATAAGAGCCCGCGGTGCGGTTCGATACCATAGTCCACATGATACACATAACTGCATTCAGCCACGTCGAAGCAACCGTGATTAGAAACGTATTACGACCGATAAAACAATGCAAGCAGTTGGCACGTACTCATCCGTGGCATCCAGTGACGTAAGGAGCAGTACCGCGTAGCCCCGGGCTTCACGATCCGAGTACGAAACAAGTACACCGTCCGAACTGTGCAAATACAAACCCTTTGTTAGTCGCCAAGAAGTACGGAGACTACTTTGTCACGTACCATATACGACGCGGTAGCCGGAAACGTGTGACTGTGTCAAACGCGTTGCGGTCAATACCATCCAAGGACTCTGCACTTGTCTTCGCCCCTCGAGACAGACTGGTCAGCAGGTCCAAGAATCCGGCCGTCGGCTTCACAATCAAACCCGCGACACCCTTGCCGATACCGACTACGAATCCGCCAGCTCCATCTTGCTCCGCTCCACGTACTGGTGCAGCCACGACACCCTTTATGCCATCCCAAACACCCCCCACAAGACCTTTACTTCCTTCTGCGATTGCGTCGCCCAGGTCGTTGATCTTTTTGACCTGTCGCGTCGACACACGCTGTCTCTGCACGTTGTACTGTTCGTCCATAGCCAGCAAAGCGATACCCTTGCCGAGCGTTTCCGTTATCTTTCCCGTAGTGTGGAAGATGCCAACTGCAGTATTGCGCAACAAGCTTTTGGAGCCCTTTGTCATGCCAGTCCGTAAATTATCGATCCGCAGACCGTTTTCATCCTCGAGAAGCATTTGCGCGGGGGTGTAGAAGAAGTCCTTGACACCAGTACCCAGAGTGCTTACAAGACCAATCGGGTTCCCCAAGAAGTCTACGGACCCCATAATGCTGTACCAACTGCGCAAACCATGGTGTAGATAGTGCTGCATGGCATAAAATCCCAGTGTGTGCGTCGTTTCCAGCAGATTCTCGACGTAGAATTCCGGTACTCGGATAGGTGCCTGGTCAAGATTTGACACCAACGCCGCAGCTGCACTGATGAGCGTACTCAAAACTGACGACATATCTGGTGAAAGCTGCAAAGCACAAAATCAAAACGTCAGAAAGATTGAAGGGACAATGAAGAACACTAAATATAAGGCACCCACCAGTGAGAGTAGCAGTGATCGATCTGCAGTGCTAGTAAAAGTCACGTTGACCTTTACAGGGCAGAGCAAAAGCCAGCGCAAAAGCACCTTCATGTTTGCTCCTCCCCCACTTCTTGTGTTAACCAAACGCCCCCCTGCTGCTGTAGACAGCAGCGTGGGCGTAGACCATTCGATTTCCAGCAGCTTTAGAGCCAAATTAGAGCCGAACTCGTCACCACGCTGCTTCTTTTGCTTGGTTGAACGCGAAGTTATTGCGGTATGAGACCATTCCACCCCGGAAAACACGTGAGCTAACGCCACAAGCGTCGCATCCTCCAACTTGATTTCCAGCTCTTGTAGCTGACCGAAAATGTAGTCAAACTGGATGACATTTGGTTGGCGACTGAAGACAGCCATTAACTGCACGGTCGGTAATAACATCGGACTTTCTTCCTCTCCACCACCCTGATCGGTTTTTCCGCCTTTATCATGCGCCATCGTGTAGCCTTCTTCCTGCATTTGAGCGTCCACAAGACGCATCGGGCGTAGCAACACTGGGTAGTTTGTATCAAGAAGTTGGTTGTCGATCTGAAAGTGGCCGATGCGTGCGTTAATCACCTGTTTTCCGTCAGAGATCTGACCATAGCTCAATTGAACTCCAGCAGAAGCATTTTGATCGGAAAGAGAAACGCACAACACTTCTTGAGGTTGCTGGGGGCCTGTAGCAGAAGCAACCGAGCTCCATGCTCCATCATCCACGACCGAAATACAAATACGCGCGACTTCAAGTTGGAAGTGAAGGCTTAAATCTCCTTGCTGCTGAGCCGCTCGCAGTGGATTAATGAAATCCCACTTCAGTGCTAGCCGTAACTGTCCAATCATTTCCAGTGCCGAGTGTTGATGCGTACGCTGCTGTGGCGAATACAATGCACAAATCCGTTCGTTAAAAGTGAGGGCTGATGGCTCAGCCATCGGGTTTCCATCCATAGACATAGGATTCGAGGCGCTTGAGAGAGAGGATGGTGGCAACGGCACCCAACACTCTGCTAGAAGCACGTCAAAACGCGAATCTTGCTTACTGTGATCAAGATGATCCATCATAGCGTCGTCGCCAAAGAAATACAGGAACGGCACGATACTTGACTCTTGCGAGGCCGACAGACCATGATCCGATGTCTCGTTGCGCAAGTATACTCGTACTAGTACCTGCTCATCACCAGCGCCTGCGGCAGATTTTGTACTCGAGGTTTCAACAAACTCAACACGCCGATTCCACTCAGCATCATACTTCCGAACACCCGTTTCTTCATCCCGTGCTTGCGCACACGGAGGCCTCGACGTATCGCTAAACGTCATGCGCTGCGGCGTTGTCGGTTGATACAGAAAGGAGAGTGTAAATGTTGCGCCCGACGCATGTCCCTGGGGCGGGGTACCAACACCCTCTCCCCAATGCATGGCCTTTTCGATTACAGCAAAAGACGCGTCGCGATGGAGATTCACGATAGACTTGTTGTTGGCTGCAACTACCGTATCGCCAATACGGATCTTTCCCTCGTAGACCAGCGTTCCACAAGGTCCATCGCATACAACACCTTGGACAAGCACGCGCCCGTTTCGGTACACCAAATCTAGTCCCAGCATTTGACCCCGCGGGAACTCATGAGTGCGAACTTGCTGTAGGTGTGCATTACTACTCGGCGGTCCAGCCATTGGTGCCTTTCCTCGTGATCCAGTGTCGTCATTCTTGTCCTGATCTGTCGATGGGGCCGATGTAGCCGAAGACTTGGCAACCGCTGATAAAGCTGAGCGCGTTGACTCTTGATACGTGATGGTGCAATAAATCTTTGGCTCCAGATAATCAGTCGTTCCGTGCGTGTGTTTGAAATTATTCCGAATAATCTCAGTGGGGATTTGGAGATTCGACACACCAATAAGAACTGCAGTCAACCGCTTTTCATCCCCCATCTCCTCGTACGTACCATCACTTGTAGACTCGTCAGTAGTCACCGAGGCAGCAGACCCGCGAACTGAGTTGGTACTCCGACGGGTTTCAAGACTTTCGTCGTCAACACCAGTGGATCGGGCAACAAAGTGCGAAAGACCTGAGTCTTTTTTCTCTTCGGGTGTTGTATGATCAGAAACTGAGCGCAAAGCCGCTGGAATGTTGGTCCCACTAGTCGACGTATCCACAGCTTCGCGCTCAAGCAGAAGCTTCAACTGCGACTTCGAGCTCACCAGCACGTCCAGCTCCTTCTTCAGCTGATAGGCAGATAGCATATCCACTAACTCTTTCACCGCATCGAGAGTATCTCTGCCTTCACCGCTAGACTCAGCTGCAGCAGATCGGGTCGTAAGCGTTCGTCGGCAGCACATTTGGAAGCGAATTCGCGTTTCATTCTCTGTGGAACGGGGCAAGCCTCCATCTTTCCGCGCCACACGCACAGGGGCAAGGAACTCAACCACTTGTGGTTCGTGATTCGTCTCACTTGCCGCTGAGATCATAGCAGCCGCACAGTATTCTTGCAAGGGGATGCGTGCTGTCGCTATAATGGAGGAGCCAAACAGAATCTTGTCTGCTTCTCGTATTTCCACAATGATTTCTGCGCCAGCGCCAAGCGCACGAGGGCTTTCTTCCCTTTCAGCATCTTCATTACTCAGAATCAGTGCACTTAGAACCGCCCGCGAATTAAGTGCAGGCAGCCATCGAGGAAACATGGTTGTCGACTGAGGAGCTAGCTTTGCCCTGGCTTCTTCGCCTTCAGTTTTCAACGAGAATGTGATGAACGGCTGGCACGATGTCAAATCACTGCGCCCGGCTTGAAGGAATACATCCTCCAGGTACGTTGCGTCTACAAGACGAACACAGAGCGCCAGCGCTTCCACCTCTTTCTCTTCCTCAGCCAACGGCGTACTGGCGCCAGCTTCACCACCCTGTAGGGTTGAACCCGGAATCGCAGCTTCATCAGCGACAAGCTTGCCACTCGCTTCTGTAACGTCTGATGCAAAGCGCACGCGTTTCTTCTTTACAGGTACCTCTTGCACATTGCCATCATCCGACCCACCCGTTAGTTGGGCAGTATGCGCCGCCAGCACATGAGAAATAAACATGATGGACGTGTTATAGCGCTTCCAACTGCGAAGAAGCGTTGCCCGTCGTCGCCGCTTGTGCTCTCCAGAGAAACCAGGTAGCATGTCTGTCACTAGTAATGTCTTCGTAGTTTCATCCAGCAACACTTCGGCCCACAATCGCTTCTTAGTGACTCCCTCAGACACATCGATCGTTGGTAGCCGCTGGAGCTTTTTCAACTGCACTTCGAAACTTGCAACCACTTGTGTTTGGCCTACTGTGGCCGCTCTGGATAGGGCCGTAACTGGTTCATCACTTCCACCTTTTTCCGCTTCAGATTTGGCACTCAGTTTTTCCGGGCGATGACCGTGGAGTGGGTGCTCCTTCCGCAGTGCCCCAATACCCAACCCTGCTACCTTTTGTACCTGTACAAATACGGTCGGGAATGCAGAGAAGCGGAATGGTACGTAGTCGATCGTGTGAAAAGGTAGGACGGGCTCACCACCTTCAAAACCAATAGTCACGTTTCCCTTGTCTTTCACTAGCGTTTTCTGCCACACAACAAGCGCCAAATTGCTACACTCGTTCTTGATCTTGAACGGAACAAAACCCTCGTTCTCTTTTTGCTTCACAGTTAACGTGTGCTCTCGGTCAACTTCTTCGTATTCGTAAGAAGATGGCGGAGAAAAGTGGACTGGCTGGTTTCCCTCTTCCAGGTAAACCAAGAACGACGGGTCGTGGAGCTCAACCGCTACGTTCAGCTGAATTCCTTCGGCGAGCATTCGTTCTGCCTCGCTGTAATCATCTTCTTCGTCGTAAAACAGATCCGTTTCCTCGTCATCTTCGATGTGTTCTCGTTTAGAGACATTCCCTTCAAAGCACTCAGACAGGCATGGTGGCGCTGGCCGGACCTTTGACTTTACTCGCAGCACGAAATTACCGACTGACGAAAGCTCGAACGGTGCACTCCATTGAGATGAGTTGGCATACGAGAAGGTGTCACGTGCATCGTGACGCTTGTCAGGTAGCACGAAACATATCTGAACCCGCGAGGGTAAGCGTGAATCACTCCAATGGAAAATCTTGGTCTCCTGGGGACGAATCACAATCACTGCAGTCGGGTCCGTCGAACGCTCCTGACAAATACGAATTTCAAACCTGCTCGAGGTGTTGATAAAATAGTATCGTGGGACCAAGGTCACAACACGTGATCGCGAAAATTTCTCGGGACCTTGCTCAATCATCACACCAAACTCGTACTGCTTAAAAGTCGATTTCAGTCCGTCTGACGAAGCCCCAAATTCTGCAATCGTAGAAAGGAGTGATCGGGCATCGCGAGACCGATTGGTAGGCACAAGAATCTGCCCTCGCACGCCCACAGCACTGATATCAAATGGCTCAGATTGCACCTCACGTTTGCCCTTGCCCCCCTTGATCCCGATTTTCATTTTCGATACAACTTGCTTGCTTTCGCACGAAAACACGGAAAGTGAGACAGCGGATGATTCATCTTCAGCGTCACCTTTGTCATCATAAAGTCGCCCCGGGTGGTTGGAGGGAATCAAATAATCATCTGCTGTATAGAATGCGAGTGATAGCGACGTTCTGTCAATCAACCAGTACTCTGTAAATACTCTGCACACTACGGGGCAAAGAGTGTTCAACGCACGCGACCGCAGCTTCTCGAGTTGGGTAATCTCGACGCAAATGGTCAGTTTGTTCGCGGGAGTTGGGGCTTCCAACTCAGTGTCGTCCCGCATATTCAACTCGATTCGCTCACAGAACGACTGGCAGCCGTAAATAAACGTATCTCGAGACCAACGTGAGAATCGTCGCAACTGAATTTGCGGAAGTGCAAGACTGAGCCCTACCACTGTCGGAGTTTGCACAATCTCTCCGTTATCCAAATCGCGCTCCAAAATATCCAGCTCTGCGACGCAAGCGGAGCTACCTGACGGCACCTTTCCATTCGCACCCGAGAACGAAGCTGCATTTTTCGCCACCCACACCACCTCGGCTTCCGATTTCATGCAGACAGTGCGATATGACAACTCATAAGGCACAAGATTTTCCACCACGATAGGCGGGCGCAAGGTTATTATCGTTTCATGGCGTTCAGATTTGCGAAGCGCAGTCAGAATTACTTGGAATGGCGGCAACGATACACCGAACGTGAAATCTGGAGCATCATCGCTTCCCGTGGTGGGGTGGACATCCCAGTAAAAGGTCAAGGCCTTGCGTAGTTCCAGTGACCCAACATTCTGGCGACGGTTAGAGCGAGTGCGAAACTTGAGGTCATTTGACCGCAATAGCGACGCAATGGAAAGCGCATCTGAACGCTGAACCTGCCCATTGGATAGCAATGGACGAAACGCAATCGTCCCCGAGTCGAGATATTGGATGGGGATATAGTGTGCTGCCTTGCCACCGGGTTCTATTGTTTCTTCTCGTAAGTCGTTGTAGATGACTTGGATTGGAACACTGAAGAAATTCGCCAGCTGCACCTTTCCTCGTAAGCGCAACACAAGTGTGCCCTGTTCCGCAACAGTCTCGCAAATAATGCTTTCACCATGCCACGAATCTCGTTGTTTGCCGCTGCTTTCCAGGTGAAGATAGCTCCGATTTGAGTACCCAATAGGCACTGGAATTGCCTTAGAAGATGTTGCCCTCTGGCCATGGGACTGCGGTTTTAACCACAACAACCGACGTAGCGGTGATGTTACACATCCGGCAGGCGCTTCATGTGCGACGATTTCGGTTGCAACGCGCTCACCACTTTCAACTCGAATCCACTTCGTGTCTGATGAAGAAATATCGTTTAGCATCGTAGACAGTCGACGACGACTCCAAGCATTGCTGTTAAACATTGCCGTTCCGGCCTTCAAGATGTCTTCATTGGTGTCTGTACCCGGAACCTCAGTAGGCATTTCGATAGAGCCTGTTGGTCTCCGAGAGGATGATGGGGTTCCTCCTGCGGTCGGAGGTGCACCAGCCGAGGATGACGGGTGGGTCGCGACGACAAATGGAATACCGGATTGATTGTCCACGTAAATGAGAGGGCCGAGGCGAGAGGATAAAGCCTCGTCAGCCGCCGTCACTTTCGTAACCAAAGCAAAGAAATGCACCAGCACATTGATCACGTTGCGCGACACATTAATGTTGAAGTCGTCTTTCACAACGATCATGAATGCATTTGCCAGTTTGGCACCATCTTGAACGTCTGGTTGCTCCAAAAGTTCGCGATAAATGAAGTTCTTCGACTCCCATGAATGCGCAGCCGCATTCGTAAATACCTCGGTTCGCGAAGAGCGAAATAGGCACAACGGCATACCATCACACCGCAGCGCTGCTCCTGTCGGTGATACCGACTGTCGCTCCGACATGCAATAATCACACAAGACACCACCCTTTCCATGGAACGCCATGTTCACTTCGAAGTCTTCAAGCACAGGTTCCCACACGGCCAGCTGCGAGTTATATGCTTGAATTCCAAAGCGTAGACTAGTTAATGCCGTGAATTTGTCTTCTAATCTTCCGCGAATGTCGGCGTGCAGCGTCGCCACTCGAAAGTGAAGCAGAGGTAGCAGCATGTTGTGGAAGTCATTGACAACCGTCGCGTTTACTCCTGGAAGCGTGAATTCCAGTATCTTCAAGTTCTCGAGGAATGAAGCGTACGCAAAAAGCGCCTTTCGTTTTTTTCCCTGGTTTCTCCGTGAAGGCGGACGAGTCTTCTCCGTGGTATCACCAGCATCTGCAAAAGCGGTATCAGTTGCACCTGGATTTTTGGCGGTATTCTCGACAGCAACGCTGCTCTTTTCCTCGCGCTGTGGTGATCTAGACCTTGCTTTGCTCGATACGATCGATAGAGCGAATGGTATCGGTGCATCTCCAACACCGTTAAACATTAGGTATCCGCCTCCCCGTGCACCTGTAGTGTCTACCGTGTGCGCACCTTCAGCTTGAGGTCCTGATCGAGCAGAGTTGAAATCCATCTGCTGACCTGTAGCGTTTGCCGCGCCAAACTTCTTGCCTTTGCTGAATGAGCGATATATCGTGAGCTCCTCGAACACGATCAGTTCTCGGTCGTAGATTACACTCTTGTCTGAGTTAAACATCGTGCTCCCGTGTTTCCATATCGTCGTCTCGAATGCCCCTGCTGATCCTTCCGGTCCTAAATAGCCGATGGCTCCAAGTTGGTCATACTTCCGGATCAGGGTTGACTGAGATGCATCCTTTGCAGCAGTACCCACCGTTTCACCCTTGACAGGTGACTTGTCCTTTGCAGCCTTCTCATCAATATCACTGTCGTTATCTATCACAGCCTCCAAGATAATCCGATCGCCATAGTAGATCTCGTCGCCAATCTGCCGTCGACTTCCAGTTGCTGGTAAGATTCGGAATGCCACACTCTGAACTAATTGCCGTTGCTGGGCCGTGTACGGCAGGACCAGGTATCGTTTGCGCCATGTCGAGTTATAGAAACCAACCACTGGTCGCGTCTCAAGTCGTCCACGAAAGCTTGCAGAAACCAAGTAAATCAGCGATGTTCCGTAAAGAGCTGCTGTGCGTTGGCGCTCACTTTTCTTCGATGAGGGCAAAGCGAGACCAGATCGTGGGGAAGAAGATGATCGACGACGCCCATTCCAAGACGACGTTTCGCTGTCAGCACCACCACCAGAAAGAGAAGAGATCGAAGAGCCTGACATCGAACGTCTCTTCTGGCTACCTTGGGTATTAGGTGGTTGAGCAAGTGATGGCCGCCGGAATATATGTTCCAGTGCTGCGAGCAGCGTACAAAAATCCAAATACCCGAATCGCAGTTCCATCACGCGATCGAATGTAGTTCGGAACCGGAGGAAGTTGGAACGAAGATCCATTTGCAAGACTGTCTCCATGTCGATAGGCTTTAAGCAATCGGCAGATGCAGCTGTTGCTGCTTGCTCTGTTGCCCACACACTTTCATCCGACAAACGTGATGTCGCGTGAATATTTTCGAGAGCAACACAAAACTGCAATTGGTTTCGGCTGTGTGCGGGGGATTCTCTGACTTTTTCTTCGACGGTAGGACACTCATCTCCATTTGTTTGCTGAAGATAATTCAGAATGACCGACGATTCCCATGACAGTACCAGGGCTCGCGATTTGAGCTTGTGAGGATCTTCAACCAGTAACAACGCGGATGGTCCCAAATTCAACTCCAGGCTGATACGGCGATAAATTGGTGGTACCATCGTCGTTTCTTGTGGTTCATTTGGATCTGCATCTGCTTCACCGTGCTTTGAGTCTTCCCGACTACTCACAGAGGCTTCCTCCTCCGCGCTCCATCCCGAAGGCATTGTCAGGAACTGAAGCACATCGTAGTGAATATTTGATGGGATGACTTTAAATCCAGCAACATCAATAACTAGGTCCATCCTCCCTTCTGTCCCGACCACGGGGGTTGGCTTGTCCTCTCCGGATTTATCGGAAGGTGCGCCACCATGACTCGTAATTGTCGAAGACATTGCTGAATAGGCAGACAACTCTGAATCGGTTCGTCTCAGCGAGAGCTCCGATCCGAACAAACCGACAATAGCTCGGGAAGATACACTTCTGAACTGGGTCCGAGGCGTTCGTGAACCATTTCTGTGGGAAGTAAAGGCGGGATCAAAACCTATTGTCTCTATATCCACTTCGAAACTTTCGCGTCCAAACTGAATTTTGATTGCCTTCTGCAAGCCTTCTTTGCATCGCTCAAACACCACCACATCGCGATAAGAAACAGACATCTTTGAGTTCACACGCGAGTCTCGAATGTGAACTCCTTCGAGATCAATGTCTGCGGTAAATCTTCCGTTAGCTAAGTTGTAGTCAGCGCGTCCCGTTAGAACTGTGAGAGACAGAATACAAATCGAACCATCGTTGGTTTTGCCCTTTTCGGCCATGTCAAGGTCACCGCTACTTGAGGGATGGTATCCATGTTGGCCCTGCAAAATCTCCATAGTGATCTCGGGAGCATGCATTTCTAGCATGATGTGGCGCTCTTCGGCTATTTCAAGGACCTCCGAGACACTAGCTCCATTACTTGCTTCGTCTCCATCTTCTACAACTCTTCCAGAAGAGGAGTTACCGTCGATACTTCGAGATAGTGAGAACCGACGAGACGACACTCGCGCTATCACCTTTGCAGGACTATCCACCCCTTGCGAGAAGTGATACCGACTGCGTTCACGGTAGTTCTGGAACGGCACCCTCAATACGAAGGCGTATTGTTCTTGGTTGCAGACTAATCGAACAGGACTGTAACTAAGATTCAACTTCCAATCGGCATGTGAGCGAAAATCCACAGATAGAGAATAACTAGTCAACCCCAACAAACTTTGCGTGATAAACCCTCCACCCCCAAGTCGTTTCTCCACATCATTGCGGTCAACAAGAATAACCGAGACGATTCGAAGCGCCTTCATATCCAGTTGGAGTTGCTTCAACGACGAATTCAACAGCACTTTCGCGACGATCCGGTTCTCCATTCCAAGGAAACTGTTTATGATGCCCTCATTTGACGCACGGAAACTGTCAAATCGAAGCAAAAGGGATTCCGACGACATGCGATGCGGAGGCATCTCCAACACTGTATCTTCCAGGCGAATATCTACTAACGGAAACATTGACACAACGTCAGAGCCCAAAAACTCACCCGTATTTGCTTCTTCTTCTTCTTCTTGCTCTTCATTCAGGTGGGCTTGTGCCGGTCCTTCGTGAATATCTGAAAGCTGAAAGTCGCCCTCCCACAGCATATCCGCTTGTTCTCGAGATAAAATCGACAACACTGTCTCCAATAATACGCCCTTCATCCAATAGTTGCGCATGTCATCCACGAAGCTGTAGAGGAAGCGAATCCGTGGCGATTTCAGACGCACAGAATATCGACTGCTATACCCTGGGTGCCATGCTTCCTGGATGGAGTCCGCACCATAAAACTGGGCAGCGCACGAAAACACCGCAGGGACGTCATCGAGCGTGTTTAGAATCTCGTTTAGTGTAGGAACATGACCCACTGCAATACCTCCGTCGTATTGGCGAGTATCCTCACGCTTTATCCACACTTTATCCTCATCTGGCTCAGTCGATGTACTTCCATGTGATACAATCTCACTGAGGTGCTGATCCAACAAGGAAACATCACAAATTTTCAACGACGTCAGGTACGCAAACATGCTCAGGTAGCGTGGGAAGCGCTGGACGCAACAACAGAACTGTTGTGTGGTCAAGCTAGCAAAAGCTGATGGCATGCCTTCGGGTCTCTGCTTATCGTCCAAATGGAGAAATAGTGACAAACCCTCCACATGAAGGCGCAACTGCATTGACGCTGGAAATTCTTCCTCGGCATCATCTTTCGAGTCTTTTGGTTCATCATCTGGATCCTTCTCCTTCTCTGGACTGGCAACCGGAATGTTGTCCAGGAACGAAGACGCCATCCACACTCCGAGTTTCCTCGAAAAAGTGCCTTCGTTTGCTTCAGTGTCCACCGATGACAGGACAGATTGCTCTTCGATGTCTGTAGTTAACATATTCCTGCTTGCCGTGCTTCCTTCGCTGGCACTTCTGAATGACGGAGGGGGCGGTGGTAGAGACTGCCCTGCGGCGCTTTTGTCGGCAGTTGCCTCCTCAGTGTGCTTGAAAAAGAACACGAATACTTCCGCCAGTGTATCTTGGTATACATCAATCGTTAATACTCGCAAACTTGCGTCAACGGAAAGTGCTGTGATAAGCGGATCCTGCCACACCGAATTTTTATCCGAAGATGGCGAGAGCGGCGAGTGCCGGGCGTGTTTCCACATATCTTTGTCCTTGAGCAGCATAGCATCGGATGCGATGCTCGTAATCGCCACATGAATCAGTTGCTCAGATGACGGCGGGGGTTTAACAGACGGAACATGTTCCTCCTCTGATTTCTCTAGGTCAGTAACTACGCTATGATTCCCCGATTTCATCAGGAACCTTTTCTTTTCCACCACTGTTGACGACGACGACGCCTTCGTGAGAAGAATATCCTCCACCAATAGCGTACCCAGCGCGAATTCAAGCCTCCTGTCATAGGACCTCACTTTTAACCGCGTGCTAATATCGACCGCACGTACACGAACAATTTTGCCCGAGCCGTGGTCCATGTCTCGAACTTGCAATGTGAGGATTATCTCACCCACCCCAAATTGTAGCTGGCAGATCACACGTTTCCACAGCTTTAGTAGGTCTTGGTCGTCGATATCCTTTTCTCTAAACGTCTTCTTTCGCTCGAACTGGATCTTTCTAGCTAAACCAAGGTATGGGCTTTCGGATATAGTTGTCGCCCTACCACTTGAGCCGCTACTGGACAAAGCAACAGCTCCAGGTTTCATATAGGATGACGTTTTCCGTACAAGCTTGGGTATGCTTCGTCGTGGAGTACCAGTTGTAAGGGGTCCAATACGCGATAACTGATGTGGCGCGGCGGCACCTGAAGCAGCATCTCTATCAACGCGACGCTGGGCATGCACCGAGAAGTTATCACCAAAGGAGTGTAGCAACTGCATTAACGAGCGGAAACTTGCTGCCGATAAATTCAGATTGACGCTGTCAACTCCGCCAAACAGTTTCAGGAGAGGGATGCTTGGGTCATCCGGTGTGACGCTCACGTAAAAACTAAACGTTAGAGACGTTTTCTCCAGCAGATAATGCCATGCAGACTTCTTGCTCGAATGGCTCCGCCTTCGAAACACGCTTCTAACTCTGCTACTATCCTCGCCATCAATAATCTGTACTTCAATCCCAGATATACCGATCTCCAAAACGTCGTATAAACTTTGTTCAGGTGAAGCCAGCACAATCATTTTGGTTGCGGCTGCTTCCCTCTCATGATCTCCGAGGTCGCTTGATATCTCACTTTCGTCAAGAATGTCACTTGGGTGCTTCGTCTGTGCTTTCAAATGACCAAGGAATACCAAGAGACTGACTTCATCACCACTAGGAATACCAGTGTCCGCTGGTGATGACTGGATAATGTTAATCAAAGGAGAGATCACATCCAAGCGAATGTCGACTTTTGTTCTTCGAGCAAAAGCATCCCGTAGCTGAGCAGCACTGTAACGTTGCAAACTCTGTGCCCTTTTCCACGCACTGTGCTCGAGCCCGGACAAATCCACGTTAACTGGCCGAGAAAACACGGCCACCACATCGAGAAGAAACATCAGATTGACATTGCACTTGATAGGTTGCGTCACTAATGACACTCGGAGCAAATGAGCTCCAGATGTGTCGTCAGTGGTGACCAAGTCAGAACGTTTCGGGTCCTTGCCCAAATCGTCAACTTTCGGATGGCGCTCGGATTCAATGCTAAGCTGTATCAACGGGAGCTCTCTTTCACAGTGGCGAAGTCGAACGCTACTCATTTGATTCCGAACTCCAACTGGATGATACTCCAGTACTTCATCCATTTCCATTCGCTGAAGGAAAAAGTCTGTTTCCGAGGAGCTCACCGAGCTCCTTCTGTACGACAACCGGTCATGAACAGAAGATTGTGAACTCTGGCAGAAAAATGCGTCACGCAGCTGAAGACCAACCTCCAAGCACGACTGTCGCACCAGAAATTGAATCTCGACGTCATCCAACGAAGCGGTGAGATACGACGACGAGATAGATTTCAGGGGAAACGTGGTGCTAGCCCCTTCGCGTAGGGTAAGCCCACTGAGATCAGCAGGAACATCCTCAAGACTAAGTCCGAAGCTTGCCTTACAAAGGGTGAGCTGAAATCGGTACAAAATGTGCTGATGCTCTTGCATCAAGCGCTTCTTGCGCGCAGCAGCATCCTCGACCTCGTCACTATCAGATATTTTGCTGTCCTTGCCATCTTCATCAGGGTGAAAATCAATTGCCGCATACAGATCTTTGGTGTCTTGATCACTCCATTTCACATCCTCAACACGCATATCACCACCTTTTCGTGATGCTGTTCCGTGATCTTGCGTTGTGCCAGCGCCTGTAAGCCACGTAGCATATGACCAAAGACGCGAGCTAGCAGGGATGTCAGACCCTTGGGAAGTCCCGCCTTCGCCCTTGAGCTCGCTTTCGCGCTGGTTTTGAAGCTTGCTTAAAGCCTCTTTTTCCTTCTCCTTATCAGCGACATATTTGCGCACAGCACGGCGAAGCCTAATTAACTCCTGGACTTCCATAACAAACTCGAGGTCATCGAGCTCATTGCGTGCCATTTCTTTCGGCAGCAAGCGCAAATCTGATGGCACCAGCGTGGCAGCAAATGTAGTACCATGTTCGAGCACGAGATACAGGTCTTCGTATCGATTTCTTTGCTGCCGCTTTTGTTCTAGTGCTTCCCAGTCTACGTGAGCCAAGCGCTCACGAACGTCCAGCAACACGGCGTTAACTGCATACCTCCACCATGCTCTCGGATTGTCTTTTACTCGGATTCTTTTCGGGCGCAGCACCAGATACCTAGCTTGGCGACGCTTTACCGTCAGAAAGGAAATGAAGGAAAGCGCGCTCAGATACTGCTGGCGATGCAAGGACGTACTGATCTGATCGATGCCGGCTTGGGCATCAATGTAGGTGCTTTTCTCTTCCATCACGTGAACAACCGCCTCACGATACTTGACAATGCAGTGCTCAACGCGATCGACTTCCTCCAGCGACCATTGCATGCAGCTGGACAACGCCTCCTTGAATTGCTGCACAGAGGGTATCTCGTCCTCCTCCTCCGTGAGGTCCCTCGCGACCGACCACGCCTCGGAAAAGACAAACCCCAGAGTATACTTGCGTTCTCCCGCCAGCTTCGGCATCATCTCCAGGAACTCGTTCCACGCCTCGTCTCCGATAGCGTCAATCGTCTCAACCAGCCAGGGCGTTCCGAGTCTCGACAGCACTCGCTCGCTGAGCTCCTGGTGCGTGATTGGCAGCTTGGCGTTCCCATCATTCACCGTGAGCTTCATCGACACCGTCAGCGGGTGCACGATATAATCACTCTGCTTAAACAGCGGCGGGAGCGTCATTATCTCTCCGCCCGCGCTCTCCGAGGTTGGGGGCGACGGCGACGGCTCGTTCGCTCCCCCCGTCGCAAAGCTGCTCCTCATCAACGTCGCGAAGGCTCCTGCATCCTTGAGCACCTCCGGGGCTACTGGCACCAGCGGCAACGACCAGTAGATGCCGAACTTGTTGATGTCCATCTTTTTCCTAATGAAGGACACGCCGTCCTGGGCCCCTCCTCCTCCTCCGCGACCCACCATGGTGTAGTTCCAGCCCTCGTCGGCTGACTTGATGATGATGGCCTCGAGCGTCATCCCCACGGCGTAGGGACGTCTCGGGTCGGACACGGCGTCCTCCATCCTCAGGTGAAGGTGCAGCACGTGCACCTGCACGTTGTCCAGCACTTTGACCAG
The DNA here is from genome assembly GCA_030463285.1 of Phytophthora europaea. NCBI lineage: Eukaryota > Oomycota > Peronosporomycetes > Peronosporales > Peronosporaceae > Phytophthora > Phytophthora europaea. The sequence goes on from JAHQIV010000541.1 coordinate 19,205, forward strand.
CAGCTTGAACAGGAAGCTCTGCGTCCAGCTCTGGTGCGACTGCTGCGTCTGCGTCTTCTCGCTGAACTCCGTGGCCTTCTCCACGGCGTCCACAGCCGCGCGTTTGCGCTGCAGCGTCTGCAGCTTCTTGCGGGCGGCGCGCCGCAGCTCCTCGGTCGAC
>JAHQIV010000542.1:0-19003 GCA_030463285.1 Phytophthora europaea
TCTGATTCGTTCTCTATACCATCTTGTCGACAGATTAGTGATATCAAATTACAGAGGTGCGAATGCAAATTTGCATTCGCATACTATGAAGGCGTTTTTGCTGGCTGTTGTTTCCTGTTTCGGGGCCTCGTTATCTTCCCGTGCGGCGTGTGGATCATCCGTGCGGACGTTGGTGGTTGGCCTCCATGATGCCTCGGTTTGGTGGGCCATCTTCGGCATTTTGACGTTGATCCGACGTCAGCCTATTGAGCCTGGACAGCAATCGGTTGACAATCACGAGTGTCCTCGATGGCGCTACTGCAATGAACACTGGCCAGGGTGTTTGTATCGCGTTTGTCACTTCGCACCTCTATAATTTGATATCACTAATCTGTCGACAAGATGGTATAGAGAACGAATCAGAGACCCGTGACTCGACGGCGTTCAGATGAGAGCGGTGGTGGGGCCGCGTGCGGGGTGTGCTAAAAGTGTGCGCGTGTTGTCTTGAGGGAATTATCCGCGACATGTGTTTTGATTGAGGTTAGGTTAGCGGCCTAGTGGTCTAGTGGTATGATTCTCGCTTTGGGTGCGAGAGGTCCCGGTTTCGATCACCGGCTGGGCCCGTGTTTTGCATCGGGCCCCACCACCCAAAGCCAGGTCAACCGCGCCTATCGCGGCGAGGTGGCGCACGACGGGTTGTGCAATCGCGCTTTCTGCTTGCTTGAGCCAGCTTCTTTGTGGCCTGGGCCAGCTGCTTACAGAAATGCTCGGCCAGAGCAGATTGTTTGGCGTCCGCTTTGGCGGCTTTGCTACCTCTTTGGCGCACCGCACACGTGGGACTCGCCATATCGGTGTTGATAGGTACATACAGTATTCTCGTTGTCTGGGTCCGAGACACCGAACGACATCCAGAGCGGCTCTGTTGTTAGGATGCGCCAGCAGTACATTAACGTGTAAGGTTTGGTCGTCTTTGCTTTATCGTGGCCTTGTACACATACTGCGCTGCTTTGATCTTATCATCGAGACAGGCTCCTGGTCGACGATCCACTTTGTCGAGATCGCTGGCGAAGCGCTTAATATCGGCAGAGACCTTCAACCATTTGCATTCTAGAGACCGTTGATCACGCGTTGTGGATCCGGTGGATCAGGTCGAGTTGAAGTGCGCGCAGATACGCTCCCAAAATGTTCCTAAGCTCAGGTTTCTTCCCGTAGTGGCGTCGGTGTCGACCTTTCGATACGAGGGACAGAGCTGGCCCCCTTCTTCCTCGGTATTTGTGATTTTCTTCCCATGGTACTGCTGCGTCACAAAAATATGTGTGATTGGCGTTCTCGACGACTCAGCTTATTCTCAAAAATGTCTGATATTTATATGTCTGTCGGTTTAGCAAGCCACCCTTCCGTCGCGCTATTTCTCTCGCTGAATAGCGAGGAAGAGGCCTCAATAGCGAGGATAGTTTGGTGATAGCAGGATAGCGCGGTCCGGTGGAGAAATAAATCTCCAATTCTAAAACAAACGCCCGCTATCCTGCGATAGCGAGCCGATTAACGAGGCCCGGTGGAGATGCTCTTAATCAGAAACTCAGTATGTTTTCTGTTTGGCACAGTGTGACTACTGATACAACCCCACGAAACATGAGCTTTGGATTTAGCTGGTTTGCTTCAGAGAGTGAATGCTGTCCCCAACTAGTGAATCCATATTGTATTTATTAATCCGGAGGGCATAAACACTGTTCAAAGCGAGCACGCCGAGTCGAGCCCCGCGCGAAGCACGGTAGACTAACAGAGCGAGCGTAGCGAGCCGCCCCGCAGGAAGCGTTGTAGGAGGGGTCTTCGGAGCATCGAACCTTGGAGCATCGGGGGACAAAAAGTGCGACCGTGGGGTGTGGCAGCGCGCCCACATTCCAGGAGACGATGCTGACAAAACTTACGAAAATAAATCAAAAACGGACAACTAGAGAATAACACCGTGTTTCGGTCACTTTCGCTCACCCTTCTAAGCCGTACGCTACGTCGTACAACATTGGCTTTTCACGATGCGAACCCACGATCGGATCGCTGGCACTCATGTCGGCGGCCGGCCACAACAAGTGGGTGGCCAGCTCACCCGTGTTCCAGACGACCGTGCTCCCGATCAGCGCGCTCTTGACGCTGACCAGATTGTTTGTGACAGCGGACAGCAGCTTCACTGTGTTCCCGATCAATATCGTGTATCCGGAGAAGGTAAAATCAAGAATTTCGAGCGATATCTTGAGGAAATTCTATAATCATGATGTCTACCAACGTCAACGCAACTAATAGTATTAACCCTATTGCGATCCACTCGGCTAAACTATAGTATACAAATCGAAGTCAATATTTCTTGAAGGAGGCATTTTGCTTCCTTTAAGGTCTGTGATGGGCAGCCTTCAAATCTACCATTTGGGATTTGTAGTTAATTTTAATAAAAAGTGCCGTGGTTCTGTACTTTCCTGTTACGACTATGAAAACAATTGCGTGACTCTGTTCTTGAAGTCGGTTAAAGTAGGCATTTTGCTTTCTTTAACGTCGATGTACGATTATTTCGTTTCTGTTTGGTATGCAGCGAAGATCACAGCAACGTGGTGTGTCTCACTGAGGTTTCTACAGACATGGCGGCAACGAAATACTACTAGTAGCCGCTCTTCGAAAGAAGCGCCCAACACATACTGATTCAACCTCCTCCATCGAGTTGACAGCGTTGTGGGTGCCACGATGGCGGTCTCCGCTGTATTCGCTCTCTCCACCGCCATGTGCTTGACGCAACCGTTGGACTTCCCCGGCAAGATACAATCCGACGTTGCTGGGTGACACGCCTTTTGCTCAAGTTAATCCGTCAAACTCCGGGCAGCTAATTCGAGACGTCCAAAGCTCCGTTTATTTCGCCGGACTTTCAAGCCATCAAGCACGATAAACAGTTATGTCGCTTGTTCGTTCTTTTCCATACGCCAGGGATTGAATCATGAGAGAGTTCAGAGTAATAAAAAAGCAGCCTACCACGTCCGTTCTTACGGTGACCATACATCAGAAGCATGATGTCATTAAGCCATGGAAATCGAGTGTGCACCACGCGCAAGTGAAACCCTCGTCACCACCAGTGATCACACCGGCAGTGATGACCTCCTCCCGCGCTTGACTTGGAATACCACCAGTGGCCATACCGGCAGCATCCTCATCAACTTCCAGCAAGTAAACCTCCGCTGAAAAGCGTAGCTTCATAAGGTATTTTATAACCTTAAGTATTCGCGCGTGTTCTAAAAAGTATCTCAATCATTATTGATTCTTTAAATGAAAGTAGAGAGAAAACACTGACTTTAAAATACGAATCATCGTTAGTGGTTCACCTGACAACAAAATGCACGTAAGTTTGTTGGTGGTGTTTTTACTCCCAAAATGGCGGTCACACTTCGCGCAATAGGCACCCTTTTCACAGTTTGCCGTGCGGTTTTTTGGCGATCGCCTCCTTGTCGGGGATTATATTGCAGTCGCGCTCGTGGTTTGTGAGCGCACGCTTTGAACCACAATGTCTTGAAACACGTGACAGCGGTAGGAACCCCACGCAACCTTTGCCACACCAGCATTGTGGCTACGCCATCCGCACGTATGGTGCATTTAAGACAAATCATCTCTGTATGGTTGTGTACTGGTGCCTTCCTAACGTTTCATGTTAACCGGACTTGCTCGTTAGCTATGCATAATAGAGAGACAGCATTCTGGTTGCCCTTTCGGGTTCATTGCATGATCAAAATACTCGATTTGGCCGATGAACCTGATACATGCTTTAAGCTAGGACAGCGAGGACGCGAATGCCCCCCCCCCCCCCCCGCGAAGCTGGCCGACCTCTTTGGCGTTCAGAATGGATACAAGAACGCTGGTGCTGCGTGCCGTGCCGGCGACGTCTGAAAGGTGAGGATTCCAAACTGGTACACGTGCACGGTGTGGTACACACACCAGGGCGACTCCTGCTAGGTGCTATGCGGTGACCGGTGAGGTCAATGTCTCAGCACCAAATCTGCATGGAACTGGACCTCCATTGGTGCTGGCCAACGAATTCAACGGTGTATTTCGTAATTTGTCCTCACATCATCTGTTTGACTAATGTGGGTTTGGTTTGGTAGCGCGACTATTGGTTCGAAACATTGAGTTAGGTGCATGTTTTTGCCAGGGTTTTACTTAAATTGTGGACTGTATCGCCAGTCAAGCATAAGTGCCATCATAACGTTCACGTGCAGCAAAAGTGCACACCCTGTGCTGCGCCTACAGCAAATAGGTGTCCAACAGCAGCTTATGCACCGTCAGCAACGCCCCCTCTAGCAACAGCAATCTCGTACTGAGGGTAGGCTTTTAGGATGTAAGAATCTTAGGTGTTTTTGATTCGAATTGGACGTTAAGTAAACCTAACATAACGGCATAACAGCAAACCGCTCTGATTGGCTAGTTGCCAACTTCGGTCTATATATTTGGCTGGCGATACAGCGCATGTATTTTACCCATGCTTTTAGTGAAGGCACGTGATACTTTCCCTGACTCGGTGTTGCAGTAGTCTTGCTAGTGTAACGTATTTGCACTTTTATATAGTTTTATACACGTCCGGATAAGTGAACACTTTTGGCATACCCCTGATTAACCCCCAAAACCCTTGCCTGTGAGGCATGAAACCTATCGCGGTCCTTACAAGACCCTACGACGGGAAAATCTTGGGAGCATCGAACTTCGGAGCATCGGGTCACAAAAAGTGCGACCGTGTGGTGTGGTAGCGCGCCCACATTCGAGCAGACGATCCTAACAATGTACGCGTTGTACAGCCGTCTTCCCGACGCCCGTGGTTCTGATCAGCGCGCTCATGACGCCGTCCAGCTCGCTCATACTGGCGGTCAGCCCCAACAAGTGGGTTGCCAGTTCGTCCGTGTGCCCGACCCCCGTGTTCACAATCAGCGCACTCAAGTTGGCGGTCAGCTAGTTCCTGCCGGCGGCAAGTTCGCTCAAGCTAGTGGCCAGCTCGTTCATGACGCCGGACAGCAAGCTCATACTGCCAACGCTCAAGTTGGTAGCCAGATCATTCGTGTTCCCGACGCCCGTGCCCCCAATCAGGACGCCGTCCAGCTCACTCATGTTGATGGCCAGCTCGTCCGTGTTCGTGATCGAGTCGGTTCGACCTTCGGTGAACGTGACGTGGGCCGCGCGAAGAGCAACATGGCTAATGAAGTGGCGACGGACCGAATGAGTCGGGAGCGCGTACGAAGTACTACAGCGCATGGAGCGATTTCAAATGCTAGCACAATTGGCTAATTCAACCCAGCGTCGCCCCATGAACGAGAAGGGAGGTACGCATCGAGACACGAGCTGTCGGGTACACTCATTCCTTCGGCATGTACATATCGTGCTGTCAGGGATTCTGGTGCGGAAGATTGAGCAGCTATAATTTCAAACTGTGAAGGCTCGCGCCGAGTGCTGTTCGCACCAAGGCCAGCTTGGTGAGACTGTAGTGTCCGATATGTACGGCGGTGGATTGTTCGAGTTGCTGGCTCTAATATGCCTTCTACGCCCCCAAGAACACTGATGCTACGGATCCACCAGTGGCGATCTAAATGATGAGGCTGGAGAATCTCCGAGTAGTCCGACTGGTGAATACGAATTATCTCGCGAACGCAAAGACGATCATGGCATCTTCAAAATGCACCAGAACACTCCTTCAACTGCGCTCTCTTGGTAGGGTCTCGGTAGCAGTCTGCTTTAGCTGCTGCATGTTACTTTCCACTTGCACAGCAGCAACGGCTACTGGCTTCGACGCAAGCTCAGGACAAAAACGTCTAGTGTGTCCGTATTGATGGTAGTGTTAGTATTCAATTATCGACCAGTCCTGTTTCTTTTCCACTTCTTCGCCGAACCTTCATGCTGCTACTTATGTTCACTTGCCTTGCCATTTCCACTAACAATCTCACGAGTACCAAATACGCAACCATCTTCTTCTATAAGCTGTGCTTCTGCCACCAACATCAAATCGCGAATCTATTCCGGTTTTGACTGACTCCAACACCAAAGCGCACCATTTGTGCCAGTTGTTGGTACTTGTCATTCTGGGGTGAACTGTTCAGCTAGACGTCGACCATGTCAACGTTGTGAATTGAAAATCAGCACCGTAAGCTAATCCCTCATCTTGCCGATATCCAACATGATATATTCGCCCTTAGCAACTCGGGTGTGATACAGCTTATGTAGAAGTTACCGCTGCTTGTGTGCAGCCAACACTTGGTTACTGGAGGCCTCGTAAAATTCCAGCAACTCCTTCCACATATCCGTGCCCGTCTTTTTCTTCGCACACTTTGCTCCATGGCAGGCGACCCAGAGCCCAGCACCATCCGTTAGATTTGTGCCTGCTTCTGCTTCCACTCCAAGCGCGCCTTGTCGTCAGCATCCTCCTTCAGAACGTCTTCTCCAGAGGCAATAAGGTTGAGGTCCTTCTCCTCAAAGCAGCTAACCATCAGCGCTTTGTAGTATTTCCACTTCTCTCCATTCCAGTTGATAGGAACTCCTTTCGAGCTCAGCTCGATCTTCCCATCGTGTCCACTCATGCCTAGCACCTTGTGAACATACGTAGCAAGTCTAACACTGCAAGTTTGGGCTCATAACCATGTTGAAATGTGAGATCAAACTAACGAGCGTCCGCACACACCGTGAGAAAGCGACAGCAACCAGAATCAGGGTACTAAACGACACTTGTTGTTAGCTGGGCAGATTCGAGGCTGAGGTCCAGTATCGGGATCCCTTGGCTATTCTACTACAAATACCGCCTGTAGTGACCCTCTGCAGCTCTCTATAGCCACACGATATTTGCTGGCAAGACCCAGGCCTCATTGTACAAGATCTCACTAGCGCCAACCAGCACGTCGATGCACCAGCGTCACCCGTATTTCAGCAATCAGTACAGTACCAGCTTCGTCAGATACAGACTTTTGGGTCTCTGCGGCCCGGCCGTCGATGGAAATGCGGGGACAATATGCGGACCACGGTGTACCTAACTTATGCATCCTACTATTAACAGAGAATATTCAGTTGATCCGTTTAAATCCGCTTTTTTTTACTCAATCGCATTGCAGCATATCGTTGAAAAGCTCGTGCTGAAACGTTTTAAGCTAATCAAACGTCAGTTCGACCGGCAACTCCATTTTTAAAATATGGAGTAAAACTCTGCGGGACGGATATCATTCACCATCCCAAGGGATACAGTCGTCTTATTTTGGACTTAATTTGAGTATTGTCCCACTATCAATCAAGATTTGTAGCACATTTCACGACCGACAGACCGGACATTCGTAACCTAGTAGCTCCAGCAATAATCGTTATGCGAGAGATAGAGAGCCATAATCCGTAATACTAGTAAAGTAGCATCCTTCAGGCGATGAATTACCTAGGTTGCTGAGGGGGCAACACGGAAAGCTTTGTATTGGCTGAAATACAACATTTCCGTGACGCCCCCCAAATCAAAATAAAAGCCGTTACTCTGAATCAAATCACATTATGCAGGTATTCACTAGCTTCAACAGCTCATCATTTTTTTTCGCGAAGTCGAGCGTCTATTGGCTATCACCTACAGATCTCTCAAGGGGTGCGACCTCTCACACCTACGCAGGAATGCCGCAGCCAATTCTGCGCATCCCCACCCTCCTGCGAAATATTTGTATTACATCAGGTTCCTAAAAGACGAAAGATCGCCACGATTCTCCAACGCTTTTGTAATTGTAGCACTGCACTTCAACGTTGTCATTTTAGCATATGTTTTGCGGCATGAGGCTTCTGCATCAGTGCTAAGCTTCACGTTGACATGCATTTTGAATTCGAACTAACTCATACGTCATAATATGTGGAAAGCTGCACACACCATATTATGGTGTGCACAGCTTTCCACTCGCAAATGCTATCCTATGGCGCGCTACTTGTACGCCCCAGGCTCAGTCGTCGCTGCCGACATATTTTCCGCACCTACGCAGCAATATCACAGCCAATTCCGCGCATCCACAACCTTCTGCTATACATGTAGATCCACGAAAATAGAGACGAACGATCACCATGATCACCAAACAACGCTTTCGCTGTTGCAGCACGGCACTTCAACGTTGCCATTTTTGCATCCCTAAGGTGTAGCTTGCAACATGAGACTTCAACATCAGTCTTCAGCTTCCCTTGGACATGCATTTTGAATTAGAGCTAACCAATAGTTCGTATATTTAGGTTAGTACAACTTTACACTCGCAAAAAGTATTTTGCAGTGCGCTGCTTGTAGACCCAAGGCTCAGTCATCACTACCGACACATCTTCTCGCATCTACGCAGCCAAAACAGCGCATCTACACCCTGCTGCACAATATGCAGTTACATCAGCTTCCAAATCATCATCAAAAAGATGAAAGATCGCATAGCACTTCAACGTGGCCACGTCTCGGACGTCACAGACAATATCTTCACCACGATCGTCATTGACGGTTACAGTGCTTATAAAAATAAGTTTGCGTTTCAAATTGTGCTGCTCGACGCTACACTGATTACACAAAACTATACGCAGGATTTGTACGCTACAGATTAATTAGGTACTGTAGGTTTTGAATTTGATACCACAATGAGTGTGTTCTACCGACAAGCATATACAGCTTGCAGCTCCCGAAAACCGGCCGCGTGCTTCCACTACTTTAAGGTTAAGTGCTAATACAGCCAAAGGGCGAACTTCATTCATATTACCTCTCATCTCTTCCATATATAATGCTACGAAGTCTTCCTCACTAATCCTCGCCAGCTATTCATGAGCACGATGTCCCTGGCCTCTTCCCGCACCAATGCAACTTGCACTTCTTCATACATACACGCTCATTATGTCGCTGTCGCTGCTGCGTGTGCGGATCGATCCTCATGCTCAGATATCCCACACAGTGGTCTTGGCGATGTATGGCTTGCGCTTGCCCGACGTGAATTTCATTAGCCCTTCGAATTCACACACGCCACGCTGGCTGGCGTCAATGACGGCGACCCGTGTCGCGTTGTCCCCGCTGAAGCGCTTGGGCACATCTTCATGGTGATGATAACGTCAGGCACCGGGTCCGCGGCGGCGACGAACGTGCGCAGATCCGACACCTTGGAGAAGAAGTTCACGTCCATCGTACAGTCTGCCACGGATTGTCACCAAGGGAGCGAATTTCAAAATGAGCTCACCAAGTTGCGATGCGCTTCACCAAAACATACCAGCGATCTCACACAGTTCATTCTGGCGACAGCGGACGTATTGCAGCCACGCCCTTTCACACTGCGCCTCTTCAACTCGCTGACTTTTTACGACTTTTTACGTATAAGATCATAGAGTGCGTCACCGCGATTTGCGTACTAATCGGAGTGACGCTTCTCTGTGTTAGGTGCATTTCTCGGCCTGAGGAGCTACAGGGTCGTCATAATTCATTTAGTAAAGTGTAGCATTTTATGTAATTCAACAGCGGTCGATACAAACGCGACCGTTCAGGGTTCCACAAAACATCGCCCTTGGTTTAATGCCAATATGGTCAGTCGTTATGGGTGATTACCGCGCTTTTCTAATTAAAGCGTGGGGCATCGGATTCTCTCTGTTCTTTAAGTGCAGGTAAAAATGGTTTGAAAGTGCCCCCTGTCGTGCTATGCTAGTTCATCCACCCTAAGAGCATCTCCAGCGGTTGGACTTTTTTTCCGGTCCTACTTTAAGATCTCAAAAGTTAAAATAAGTCGGCGTTGAGAGGATAGCTCCCCACCGGGAGGATTTATTCTCCGACTTAGCTAAATTCTTGACCACTTGGAATGGGGGATTTTCGTCCTAATCATCGAGCTCCGATCCCTATAGTGAAAATAAGTCAGAAAGTTAGAACTCGAGTTTTATTTTAAGACCGCAGAGCCAAGACATAGATCCCGGTGAAGTTAAAACACTCGATACGACTCAACGGTGGGAGCATTAAATCTCTCTCAAGTCGCAACGGCGTTACTTTTGCGATGAACTAGTGTTAGTGCTTACCACTGGAGATACTCTAACGCATTTTCAACTTTTATAAATGAAACCACCCAGAACCAAATGATACTAATGTGCCATTTAAAGTTATCGAGATAATCGAGTTCAAATTTGGACCACCCAAATTCGTACTTATGTGAAGTATTGAGAAATCAGCGGTTTTGTGTTTGAAAATCTGAACAGACACTAAAGCGAGCTCACTCGAGAATTGATCAAGAAAAGCCATGCAGCGCAGCCTGTCCTCGCCCTCTCGGTCAGCCACTGCGCGGGACTCTACCGAGCGCCTGTCGGCTAGTGCGATGGCTCCATCGCATACGCTGTTGTCACGTTCTCCCCCTTGCAATAGTGCTCGTGAGGGTTCACATGCTGTGGGCATCACTGTAGCGCAGGCGTCGGCAGCCGTTGAGCCGGCATTCGATGAAGAGAGTGCAGAAGAACTCGCTAGCGACGAAGAAGACAGCGACGAGCCCGACGATAGCGCCGACGAAGTCTGGAGCAGTGGTGATGCATCAGTAGAAGGGGAGGAAGAGGAGGCGCTGACTGGGAAGAGCGGTGGAAGTGTAGCTGACGTGGAGGAGGACATTGGTTGTAACATTTTGACCGACTTCGACGTGCAGCAGTGTGTGAGTACCCTGATACGCGAGGACAAGTGCGAGCGACACTGCCTCGAAGGGAAGGCGCGCGAGCTGGAGTGGTTGGTTTGCTCCCTTGGACAGATGGCGAAGGGAGAAAAAACATTCGGCATCCTCACACTCATCGGCGTGCTCATGCAAACGGACACATTCGTGAGACGCCGTGGCGCCGGTGACCGTGAAAAGTTTCACTAATACTTGCCTTTAGTTGGGCATGTCTGTCGACCCTCGTTTGCTAGTTGTCTTGGCGTGCAACCGCTCACTATTCAGCGCTACAAGAGGCGCGTACGTGAGGGCAACATCGCTGTCAAGGTGCATGGGAATAAGCTAAACAAGAATGCCTCGAAGATCGACGTAGTCTGGCTTGTCAAGGGGTTCACTGAGTTTGCTGCTGAAGTGGGTGAGGTTGTGCCCGATGCAGAAAACCAAGGACGGAGTTGTGGAGAAGTACTACAGCCGCGAAACCTATACACTGCTGCCTTCTACATTCACGTGGAGTGCCCTTTACGAAGATATGCACAAGTTCGTGAGTCTTGGGCTCCGCGTGAGCGAGCCCGCACCATCAACCATCCGCAAGCTGCTCTCGCTTCACTGCCCCAACATCAAGATCCGCTCGGCGCAGTCCAACGTATGCGATCTGTGCACCATTTATCAGGCCTGCATGAAGCGAGATGCGACGGCGGAGCAAACTGAAGAGCTCGGTCAACACACGGAGTCTGCGCGGCGAATGAGGTACGAAAACATTGATATCATTTTGATTTACCTTGTGGACATTAATAACATTTCAAAATGCTGTAACCTGTTAGACGTGAATACAAGAAGGATAAAGCCGCCGTGACAGATTCGGAGAGTGATGACGCTGTGATAGTCATGGACTTTTCGCAGAACTTGACGATTCCGTTCGTCACTAGCACGCCATCACAATGGTACTTCTGTCCACGGTTAGCTGTGAATGTGTTCGGATTTTGTTTTTACGAGAATGGAGGCATCCAGACCAACAACCTCTACGGCGAGTTTTCGAGTGGGAAAGGCAGCGACCAGATCAATTCGATGCTGCATCACTTCATTCGAACGGTTCTTCTTTCTGCCGGCAAGAAGCATCTCGTTGTCTACGCTGACAACTGTTCCGGACAAAACAAGAATAATCTTGTTATCAAGTTTTTCCTAGCCCAAGTGCACATGGGCGTTCTGGAGCGAGTCGACTACAATTGTTTTGCCAAGGACCACACCAAAACTTCCTGCGACCGTGGATTTGGACACATTCGCAAGCACGTTGCGCGAACAGACTGCTGGACGATGCAGCATGTTGTTGACGCCGGAAACGACGCTGCAACCTCTAACACCACTGTACACATTTCACGGAAGAACAGATTTTTCAAGCCTTACAAACCCTTGGTGACGGAGTTGTTCAAAACGTTGCTAGGCGTCCAGCAATACCAGATATTCACGATGGAGAGCAGCAGTCCTGGTGTAGCTCAATGCAGGAAGGGACTGGACGACGAGCCGGTTACGCAGGATCTTCGGCGCAAAGTGGACGGCATCTTCACCGAGAGCGCCAAAGTGGGACGCATGATGACCCACTTTTTGGCAGATCTGAGCCCCCTTCCACTGAACGCAGAGAAGATGCTGGATCTTCGCAACAAGATCCGCAAGTACGTGCCTGACGAGTTCCAAAATGACACGATCTACGCAGCACCAAGTGTAGCAGAAAAAGACGATGCTAAAGCTGCTAAACAAGCTCGCAGACAGCACCGTGCAGCTATGGCCAAGACTGCGAAGGAGAATAGCAATCGTCGTGCTGCAACAGCGAACGAAGTGGCCCAAACTACCAAGAAGCAGAAGACAGTCGACTCGCAGTCTAAAGTAGTCTAAAGCCCGACCCCAGTACCACGGAGCATTCACTAGTTCAAATTGATCTAATGTTTCATAGCTAATCGAAATGATACTTACGAGAAATGAGTGTCACTAAACTGAAACACGGTGTTTTGAGCATCTTGCACTCATAATTACGAGCGGAGAGTACTACCATTTGAACCGCACGTTAATTTTACCCTTAGTCTATCAAACAATCGAGTTTTTGGTCTGAGAAGGGAGATTATTTTTCAAGAGACCATAACTTTGTCGATTTCGACTTCTGTAAAACGCACGTGGGTTCATTAGAAAGAGGAGACGTCCCTCTTTTGAATGGTGTGCCTAAATCGCGATTCGTACTTAGGTTCATTAGTATTCTGTTTTTTTACGCAGTCTCAAATGGATCTTTAAAAGGGTAAATGAAGTGGTAAAAAAGAGTGACGTATTTCGTGTTTCATTATAGGAGGGCTTCGCCCCAAAGAGGCCCCAGCTACCGGATTTTTATAGACGCTTCGGTGACTATGTTAGAACCGCCTATTTTAGCCAAATTTCTGAAACATGGCTACATGTATACTTGATTTTAGTACTGAAGGGGTGAATGAGTCCTCTTCTTACAGGCATCGCCTGTTAAGGGATGTCACGATGCGTAATTACACGCGGCTGATGCACTATGGAATTAGTTTAATGTTTTTAAATTAAAGGATGAATTTTGAAATTTTCACATAAGGTACGATGCCGGTTGCGTGCCATTATTGCAGCCTCGGCACATTTTCACCCGTAACTTGTCATTGGACTATTGTTTTTAAGAATAAAGCGCAGATCCGAAAAGAGCGGCATCTCTTCTATTTACACACTGTTTTACTCCATCGGGCATTAATCGAGAGCTCAATTAGGAAATGCTGACTATTACAGACCCATTCCACGGAAGAACCAGTTATCTGCCACTTTTAATCTTTGGTTTTGTATAAGGCGCAAATCTATATTTTCTTTCGCTGCGTTGTTGAACGAACCTGTGCAAAACGATACATCCCCTTCCGTAATCGACTAACACAGGATATATTTTATCACAGGAGCGTACACAATATTATGCGATTTGTGTATAAATATAGTCCGGTTTGTGCTCAGAGACAGCGCTGCCATAGCTTAGAGGTAAAGTCCTCGATTCACTACCGATAGGGCGGTGGTTCGATCCCACCTGGCAGCATCAACTCAGCTCATTACTAACGTGCTGACTGTAAGTTAGAGCACTCGAGGGCTGTCACAGAACTGCGAAAGCGACCGACGGCTGCCATCGAGTGAACTGATTGCCCGCCAGTATGCTCAGTACCATGAGTCCGCTCAGTACCATGAGTCGGGCTACCCTTCTGATAACGGTTTGAGAGGGTTAATTCTCAAAAACCTGACATCACAGCGGGCCCAGGCATACAGAGGGGTATCGTATCACTAAAGAAAGTAAGAAAACAAACAAGAAAAAAAGTTCACATACAGAGTTGTGGTGAATGTGCTATTACAAGAGTACTATATTTGTTTCAACTAAGCAATTGCCTCCCACACTACATCTTCTCGCTGCATTGTACCTACCGGCTTCGCTGCAGGCAGAGCTTGCTGCGTAACCGGACCCAGCGTTTTCACCTTGCTTCTGCTTCTTTGCCTTAGGCAAATTCGGCGTAGTCGGTACCTTCTTGGACTTGGTGGCTTTTCTGGGCTTCTTGGTAGGTCCTGCGATAGTATCCAGCGCCTCCTTGGTCAGTAGACGACTGACAACCGTTGCAGTCTTGCGTGCGCGCTTCTTGGAAGGTGGCAGCACGAGTACCTCCTACTGCACGACCTCTTTAATACGAAGCCACGACGCTAGCCTCGTAGACGCTGGCGTTCCGTTGCGCTTGAAGTTCTCAATGCAAGCGTCCATGCGGGGCTTGGAAGGCGGGAACAGCCCACATCCAGAAAAACCCGCCTTGACATTTTCCCTCATCTTGCAACCCACCCACGCTCTGCTTGCCATCTTGATCGCCTCCGCTTTGTCGACGGAGTTGCAGCCAGTCTCGCCAACGTAGATCTCGGTTAGTCGGCGTAGCTTGGCTTTGAACGATGAAAACACGGCTACATCAAGTGGTTGAAGCAAGTGAGTAGCGTTAGACGGGAGCAACAGTAGAAGCACGTCGAGTCTCACCGCCTCGAGGATGATCTCCACGGAGTAGTGAGACGAGCACCCATCCATAATTAGGAGCAACGGTCGCTGAACATCGCTCGGAACGCTATCCGAAAAGAAGCGCAGCCACTCGATGAACAAAAACCCATTCATAAAACCGGAACTTGAAGTCGTCACGGCAGATCCAGGGACATCACAGCCGTCAAGCACTTGAAGCTTGACCGTTGACCCCGGCAGCACGAACAGCGGTGGCACCATGAAACCCGCGGCGCTCCCACATGCCACCAAGGTGAGATGAAAATTCAGCGCAACGTCTTGGTGCCAAACGTTCTTGGACCCGCGAACAGCAACGACCCACTTGGAGCCCTTGTTAGTATGAAATGCCGTTTCGTCCATGCTGAAGACGCGCGTTGCACCTAGCTGGTGCTCAACCACGGCCTTGATCAGCGAGTTGAAAAACATCTCCAAGTCGCCCTTGGTGACAGCTTTGCGTGCCTTGCTCACCACCTGAGAGTTCGGGCAGCGAGCAGTGGGTGTCGCTCCATGAAGCGGCGATACCACCCGCTGCCAACACTTTGGCCAGTGATCATGGAGCTCATGGTGCCGGCCTTGTAGATGATCTCCTTGCGGCTTGTGGGATGGCCAACCAGTTGACGCCCGACAATCCACTCCACTAAGCATTCTTCAGCTGGTCCGGAAAACAAAGGGGCCGGGCCACGGCGGGCAGGTGCGCGAAAAATATCCATTTTCTCCTTCGCGACCCATTTCGTAAGGGTCCGGTAGGGAATGGAGGTGCTGTCACTGACATTACGGGCCTTTTCACCGGCGAGAACGCGCTGCAGAGCAGTGTTAAGCTCTTCGATCGTGTAAGCGGGCATGTTGGAGGTGGAAGTAGGCGAGGTTGTCGTAGTCTTCGGGAAAATAGGAAACTGAGCTAAAAATGGGCGGGGAATGTGCTCTGATATCATACAGTTTGGCGGGTTTTACTGGTTGCTAGCGCTTGCAGACTGTGCCAATAGTATTCCTGAAAAAACGTTGTAGCCTACTAATTGGCTGAACACATAACTGGCAGAGTGCACGCAACTGGGCACCGTACCTTATCATTAAAAAATTCAACAATTTCCTCCCTGATAGGGAGATAAAACAGAAATTGGAGCCGGCCTGTGGCCTTCTCACGGGTGTTGGAGTAGTTTTCAACTAGCAATCACGATGCATCAGCAGAGCTTCACGCACTATCGTATTGCCCCAAGCACAAAGATAGATTGCATAGAAGCCGACAGTCACTCTTATAACTTGCAACATACCATACGAACATTTGTTAGTTTCGAGTCTTGGACCTCCAGAATCGTTTAGTGACGATAGAAGCCTGTCTGGTGGTTGAACTCGTTATGTGGCGAAGCCGACCAATCAGAACTTAGAATTGCCCAGCTCCGGAGGGCCGCACACCTTGCCATCCCACGCCGCTACAGCCAGGAACGACGATGGACGGACCCGCGGGAAGTGAGAAGATCATGTACACGACGGTGCGTGGCTGCCCCCACCCTCTCTTCCTCACTCCACGGAGCATGCGTGTCCGCTCTCTGACTTAATCAACTCGTTGCTGCGTCTGTACAGGCCACGGGCGCCTTCTTCGGCGCCGCCATCGGCTCCGTGGAGTCGGTCTGGGCCATCCCCAAGCTTGGTGCGTGGCCCACAACTCGCTCTGGCGGCTGTAACTTGCAGTGCACTCATCTCTATGCCTCTGTATGGTTCTGCGTGTAGGTGACAAGCTGCCCAAGCTGTCGAACCAGCTCAAGCACCTGGGCACGCGCTCGGTTCGAGAAACAAGCTTGCTTGCTTGCTGCCGTGTATAGGTAGACGCTGCTGCTGACCTATAACTGTTTTCCTGTTGTGCTATAGCTCGTGTTCGCTGCCGTCGGCTGCATCTTCACGACGGGCGAGTACCTGACGGCTTCGATTCGCCAGAAGGAGGACCCGATCAGTGCCGGTGTGGGTGGCGCTCTGGTGGGTGTGGTGCCAGGAATTGTGAAGCAGAGCATGCGTGTGGGTGTTGCCTCGGGTGTCGCTGCTGGCGCCGCCATGGCCGCCGCGTCGTACTGGTACGTTGAGCTTTGAGGAGGTGATTGGTTTTGGCTTTGTTTCGCTGACGTTGTGTCTGGTTCTGCGTTGCGAAGGCAATCTTCCCAGGACACGGCTTTCGAGAAGTACGCGGCTGCGCGCCACGCCGACCGCTCTTAAGCTTGTGGTGGCTCAGTAGCTATTGACCAACGCGACAAAATGAAAGAAATGAAGGACACATCAGCTATCCTGATTGCACGGAGCGCTGACAGCGTCCTCTAGTGTCTACTTCCGCCGTAGAAGGATACGTGACGCAGTGCACAGGTTACCTCGGCGGTGAGATGTAAATGAGCAAACACGAACAAGAAGAGTGCATGCGCGTACAGCTGTTCGCCAAATCGTTGCATGAGGAAGTAGTGGCGCATGTGATGACGG
The DNA here is from genome assembly GCA_030463285.1 of Phytophthora europaea. Lineage (NCBI taxonomy): Eukaryota > Oomycota > Peronosporomycetes > Peronosporales > Peronosporaceae > Phytophthora > Phytophthora europaea. The sequence continues at coordinate 17,134 of JAHQIV010000542.1, forward strand.
AAACACTACTGCACAGCTTCGTTGTTTGAGTGGTTTTGAACACTGGCAGTGTTGAAGGCAGCCTTTGCCTCAGCACTGATTTCCCATGTCAAGCGTAGTCACCATTAGCTAGCAAGCCTTGCTGCATGCAAATTACGTGCTTTCACGCCTAATGACCGCAGTGATCAACCTAATCTACCAACAATCTGGCGGTGCTGTTCATTCACGCAAGATTCGCTATTTTTAATGTTTGTGAGCATGAACATGCAATTGATTTTTGATATGGAGAGGATCGTGAAAACCCCTTCTTCACTGGGTAATCCGAAGGGATCCCTCGACCCCCATTCTTGATATTGGCTCGCCATGCTCGGACCAAGTTGCCACTGAAAGTGCAACGAGGCCGTATGGTCGAGCAAGCAAGCCGGCGGTAACAACATGCAATCAAGTCTGTCCACTCGGCGTCGACTTGTTCTTCTCCCTGTCCCCGACATTGATCCTTGCGCAATGAACCCCGCTGTCCCGTGCTGTGTTGGACGCGTTTCCACGATTGGCCAGGAGACTACGGTTCACCGGTTATCGTATCGCTGCGGTGATTGGCTGAGCGGCTTTTGAACCGGTCTCCGGACACTTGAAGCAAGTTGCCTATTTACGCGAGCGGCGATAGACTGGCGCAATTGGAGCCGTAGAATCCGTGGAAGCACGAGCACACGCCGCTGGAGTAGTCGCAGACGCCTCGGTTAGCACAGTCCACGTGGCAAAGGTTGCCCGCCGCGCCAGGGCCGATGCCTCCTACAGCGACGACGCCCTCGCAGTCCGTTTCGTCCACTGCCGTCATCGGATCATCTCCGGAGGGGCAGTGCACTACAAGAGGATAGATGTACCGTAAGTCCGGGGAAGAAGATAACCACCCACGCATTGTGACACGTACTTCTAGAGCAGTCGGGTCCGAACCACTGCGAGAGCTGCGACTCGCCCGCGCCGAGACCGACGGACCAGTACGAGTCGCATAGGCAGCCTTGGATGCGGTCTTGGTCCCAAGTCGTCGCGGTCACGTCCCCGCCGTACGTCGTAGCTGGCGACAAGGGGAACGCACTGGTCTCCGCCGCGAGGTCACGCATGCTGAGGCACTGGCCGTGGCCGGAGCAGCTATTGGGGCAACTGCCTGTAGGAATAGGATACACAGCACTGTAAGTTAAGTAAGTTACCCAGGACGCACTTCCTGCAACAGCTGTCACCGTACTGCGCTGGCAGGCCGATCCTTCGTATCCGTAGTAGCACATGCACGTGCCCGAGGAGCGGTCGCAGACGCCTGCGTCCGAGCACTCCGTCTTGGCATGGGACGTCGTTGCGCTAGTCGGGATCCCGCCCCACGACGGACCCGCCGGGCAAGTTCCTGCAGCACAAACAGTCCGGTGGGTGAGGAGTCCAGCTAACACCAAAGACAGTGCTATGCAATGCAGCTCGGCGTACGCAGCGAGCAGTCGGGCGAGCGGTAGTTGGCGATGTCCGTGGAGGCGCCATAGCCCTCGTAGCACTCGCAGGTCTTGGTCAGCGCGTCGCAGCGGCCGTGCGCGTTGCAGTTGCTCAGCGCTGCGCAGAGATTCCCCGTCGGTACGCCCAGCTGTGCTCGCGCTAGTGGCGACCAGGTGGCGGCGGAGCCGATGCACCCCAGCGCCGCGAGCCGCCGGATGGTCATCACTCTCTTGGCTCGGATCGAGTTTGGGCAAACCAGATGGCTACATTCCCCTATTTTTAAAGCGTGCGACCCTTCGAGCTGACTCGCATCTGGCAACGCTACCTGCCACGTTTCCCCTCGCTTTAGCGCATTACATAATCTCAACACGTGTCTCAGCTAGCATAAAATACCCCAATTACAGACCACTTCAAGTCG
>JAHQIV010000543.1:0-19348 GCA_030463285.1 Phytophthora europaea
AACGCCCATCCCGTTGATAATCTTCCTGCTTTGACGACAGTTCTGTGTGCCCTATCCCAACCAGCATTCGTTTTCGCTTTCAGGGTCAAGGCAATATGCCTTCAGCTCACAACGCAAATTCCCTCCGCGCGCGCACAAGATGAGCGCACCATCACCGGCAATCAGCAGTCCGAGCCAACTACCTTCGCCCTCAGCCGCCCCCAAAGGTGGCGACTTCGACAACCAGCTACTTCCAGGCGCTGGTGTCCCAAGTGAGGCCATTCATCCGCGTCTCACCTGGAGGGCAATCTCCCCCCCCCCCCTCTCCGTGTCTCCAGGGCGAGCACTCCCCGTACGGGCTTGATTGATTTCTAATATGTGGTCCAGCGCGTGCGGGCGAGGGTACCCCTCCCCCCCCCAGTCACGATCAAGGTCCACGTGGGGGTCCAAAACGCCCCGCCCGCGCATTACACGCTCCCTCCATCGGGTAATCTGGTTGGGGACTCTTTCATTGTGTGTATCCCCGCGCATGCTTTGGTTTATCGCAATCGGGTAATCTGGTTGGGGACTCTTTCATTGTGTGTATCCCCGCGCATGCTTTGGTTTATCGCATCGGGGCGTACGTCTGAGAGGATATGCTGGTCTTGAAGCACTGATGTTGTTCGACGGCCTGTCGGAACCGGACGTCCAGGATTTGTGTGCCCTTGTTGGGGATCCAGCGGAGGTCTGCGAGATGGTGCTTCGCCCCTATCACGGCCAACAGCCATTTCTCCCCCCTCCAGCTTGATCAGAAAGTGTTCTACACGATCTCTCTGCTGCCTCCGTTCTGGTTCGGGATAAGCAGCGCCAGCACGGCTTCCAGGGTATGGACGAGAACTCCGTCGCCCGGCGTCTTCTACGGCTCCAAGCCGAATCCGACCGCCTCAAGCAAGACTTTGTATTCCTGGATGCGTATCTCCAACAAGAATTGCAGTCCGTCCGAGGCGAGTCTGCCAATGCTCGGGGTTTACCGGAAGCTGATTTCGCACGTCTCGCCAAATCTCGAATCCTAGTTGGGTTACGCCCAGACTCAGATCGCCACTTGGGAGCAGCGTGTCCACGAGAACCGCTTGGACGCTGACGGCCTGCTGACACTTCTGAACGTGGGGGATAACGAGATGCGCGGAAACTGGCCCCGATTCCATAGGCTTCTAGGTCACTTTCAGCGTGGTACGACCCCTCCTACTTCCTGAAAACGTGGATCACTGTGAAGGCGGCGGACAAGTATTTTCGTATGATTCCAACTTTTCCATTCCGTCTCCTGCAGATAGTGACGCCGACGACGGCGATTTCGAGCAGGAGGAACAATCGGAGGAGAATTATCCGTCTCCATAGCCCATGAGCACTATCCCGATTGGGAGTAAGCCTTCGAAATCTCGGTCAGGGTCTACGCGTCCGTCAACGTCCAAGCGAGTCCAAGAGGTTAAGCTTCAACGTCGTCCCACAGTCCATCCAGAGCCGAGTGTCGGCCTGCGTCCAGCATCTAAAGTGTTACGTGTCACGGTTCAAGAGGCCTGCGCACTCCTACCGGAGTTTATCGGTTTCGAGGGTCTTCGTCTGGGCGTCCAATGGACCATGCGCACTGGTGTTAATTATGACGAAGCGGTTGAGTTGATGCTTGTCGATGACGTTCAACATCATCTTTTCCATCGGGACAGCTTGTGTGGCATGCTGATCACCATGATGTATCGGCGTAAGTTAGATGACACGCCTTGGGCAAAGTACGTATCTGCCTCATACTATTTGATGGCTGATGTACTCCTGGAGAGTTGGCTTGACCGAGGGACGGATCCCGTATACTGGCTGGACCTCCACAATCTGACCGAAGCTCTTCCAGATATCTCGGACAGTAGCTCTTCGGAGGAGGATGACAACCCCGAAGACACTGATTTCGAAGATCCGATCCCCGAGAGTGCATAAGCAAATCCTCCCAGAGTAGAAACGGTAGGTGTCAAAAGCTCTCCGCCTTACAGCAACGTGTTAGTCCTCCGGTTGAAGCGAAAACTCAAGGTCCAACTGCTCTGCTACCGGAAGACAGTTGGGAAGCCGACAATGACAACGACGAGTACGAAGTGGAGATAATCCTGGACCTCCGATGACTCGCACATCCAAGAGAGTTCGTGAGTTTCTTGTCAAATGAAGGGGTACGATGAACCCGCGTGGCTCCCGATGTCGCAGTTACGCTGTGGTGCGTTACTGTATGAGTTCAATCAGGGCGCAAAGGCCCGGACTCGTTTCCAGGCTATGCAGACTGAAGATGACCTCCCGAGAGTCTTGTAACATAGGTGAGAATTCCTGAACGCAACAGACCGTCGCCCGAGTGAAATGTGAAGAATGATTGTGAATTGGAGAAGAGGGATGACCCGTCCAAGTCGCCAAGAGTAAGATGACTCTGGATGCAGGTGGAAGATGTTAGACATATGCACATGGACAAAATGAAAACAACATGAACGAGCTGAAAAATAAACTTAAAAGTGACTGTATTACGCTACGAAAATGGATGGCGTCACTAACGGTCGAGTCTTTAAAACGTGAACTTGCTGGACGATCACGTCAAAGGGAGTGAAACCGGATTCTTCTTGCTCTCGTCGGGGATTAGCATCTTCAGTCGAAGCTCCTCAGAGACGTGGGCCGTCTGGTCAGTATCCGCGCAATACTTGGTCCATTGGGTCCAGCTAAGTTCTGCCTTCTCAGCCATCTTTTTATCAACTACGTACCGGTAGGCCAATCGCGAGGCGTTTCCTGTTCCACAAGACAGGTTGTCAGCTAACAACGTCAGGTACTCCTATAGAACTGACCCTACAGCGGCCCATATTTACCGGGCGTCTGACCTCAAAGTGACCGGGATGTGATAAAGGCTGGCGATCGATATTGCATTGCCTTGATAGTGTGCTGAAGTCAGAGAAGATTCTGTCGTACCCTGTTTTCACTTTCTGAGTACTTACGACCACTAAGCCTCAATTTTTCTTTCATCGACTATAATTGATGTAGACCAACACGTAGACTTGGTGGATCAATAGTTTAGTTGATCCACCACTTAGATATTGGATGAGGAGTTGCGTTTGACCCTTAACATAGACATATGCACATGTATATGTCCCGCGACGTAAACATAATATATATGCAAACATTAATTAAATGTGCATGTAAGAACAATGGATGCGCCGGTATGACCTTAAATCCTCCTTGTGTCGAAAAGTTTGTTCACAAACGCGGCAATATACGGCGTGTACGGTGATGTCGTCGCTGGGAACTGTAACTATCAAACGTTACCACCGAGCAGCATCGGTACAGGTGAAATCTGCGCAACCGCCTCATGATGCAGTGGTAACGAGCACAAGATAAATCAATGTCTAGATGGCAGTGCGATATGATGTTGGCACAGCCTCATAGCGCCCATGATCGCCACGGCAAATAGTAAAATCTCCTTTCTGAAGCGATTGATTTTTTTGGAATACTTTAGCGGATACACCTTTTTTCCAGCAATATGTCATTAGGTAACTGTAAGCTATCGAACGCCGGCATGGTTGGTATCAACGTTTTCGCTCTTACAGATTTGCTGCCGAGGACCAACTCGACACGACTTTAGGCAGATTCATGAGCCACAGTGTGCGTAACGTAGGCGACAGGATAGTACTTGACAGTTTGCCGTCAGAGCTCATCTTGGGTAGTCGATTCGCTGCTAAACACATCGCAATACCGTTCGGCTTTTATCGGATAGCAGCTGCCTCTTCCTGTGTTATTGTCTTTATGACAACTTGATAGTCTTCTTTAATGCACTTTTGCCCGGCCTAATGGGGACTTTTTTCTGCTCAAGTTGGTCAGATTTATTTTGGGAGCCTAGGACGAAGGGCGAAATCGCCCCACCTAAAATGAACCCTATCGCTTTGTAGCATTTACCGTTGTATATTAGCTGTCCGAAATGAACACCTCTCCGGTTAGTACACCGTTCACGCTAATTAGTCATGCTTCGCAATTAATCACGCTTCTGTACTTTTTCGTGACACGCTGCACAACTAAATTTCCTCAAAGAGCGGAAAATTACTCAAGGAAAGCGGACTCAGACAGATCTCATCGAGCTGAAGCCAATCATGGTCTTAGATTTCTAGGAGAGCAAATATTACCGATACAGGAACTATTCAATTGTTCGACTTTCAACTACAAAAATCGTATACCATTATTAGTCAGGGTCCGACTAATTAGCGTGAACGGTGTAGTTGTAACGAATGCTTCCAGGTGAACGGCCGTGTCCACAAAATCATGCGCTTGCAGCTCAATTTTCACAATCAAATGCTAGGTGATATGTTCCAGGTCCACGGAGGCCACATGCCCCAGAAGCCGCAAGTGGGTCTTCTACATCATCACTGGCCTTTAATTTACGAAACGATTGGTGCGCCAATCCGTTTCCCCTCTGCATAAGCGCAATTAAGTTGTAATGAGGCCCTATAGGGTGCTAACGCAGTACTCAATACGGTTGTTTTAAGGCCCTAGGCGCAAGCAGGACGAGGTCCCCGTGCAGCGACTCCCTATGACGGTGTGCGGGTGCATTGTCAAATACAACGACATTCTTCTTATCTGTAGACGTCGGTCGCCTTCACCGCGTTGACCACCTTTCTTGACGAAATCCGCGTTGTGGTGCATGTTGCCGCTGCCCCTCTACGTGTGGTACTTGACCACCTCAATGGCAAACGCCACCGTGCACTGATTTTAAAGATCGGGGCCTTAGAAGCAAAGAAGACTTGGATGGCGCGCTTGTTGCGTCTTAGCGCGGCAGCGAGATCGCTTCATGTCGCCATGTTCACTGTCTATCACCTTCAACTCAGGTTCACGTTAAGGTTAGTTTCGTCAAAAGACCGACATTGCAACCTTGATCATGATGGACGATGAGCGTATGTGCAAAAGTCTTGTGCTTCCACTCGTTCACTTTGACGTCGCAAGCCATCGGTTCGACACGGGTCTACGTACAGTGACACATGTTTGGGTTAGAATACATGACCAAAAATAAGCATTACGATTTGATTCGAGCCTCCTTTACAGCGTAGAGCATACCCATGGTTGACAGTGGCAGATCAACGTTTCGGCCGTCCGAATAGTCGCCAACATATGAAGCGGTTGCAGAACTCCGGGTTCCCGCAAAAGAAACCGACTAAGTCGGTATTTAATTTTAAATCTGCGTGCTGCTCACGGTCGACCAGCTGTCGTCAGTGGGTAAGCTGTGCTAACCGAGTGCGAATCTATCGCACATCGGTTAGGAAACCAATACAGCAGTTGGGAAACTACTTGACACCTCTTCGGGAAAATCGCCGGTGGAACAACAACTCGCGTGTGCCAATACGACCACACTTCCAGATCAACAGCAGCAAGCCAACATGACCCGACGGCCCGAAGAATGTTCGCGATCAACAATCCCACAACGTAAACGGAAGAAAGGCTCTACACACAAGAAACGTGCCTGTAACTCCGTAGCACTCATTAAGTGAGCAAGACCTGAATGGTTTTAAGACTCACTGCGCTACTTGGATACTAGAAGACGGTTTTCCCTGCGCTTACCGCCACCGACGTTAGTACTCCACAGAGCCGAAACTGACGCGGGTGGTCGTGCATTCTCGGTATGTGGATGACATTTTGCGCGCGCACCTCGACGCCAGAACACTAAGCTATTCACGCATCTCTCAGTATGTGCACTATTAATACCCTGACGTCCGTTTAACACGAACAGCCGAAGACGTGTGTGATTGTTGTGCTCGACTTGATATTTTTCTTCAACAGCCCGATATCACCGAAGATGAAAAGCAGACAATTCTTTTAGAGAAGAGCACGCACCTCGACGAAGCAATCGCCCAGCGTCGATTGGTGTCGTCGATTATAATAGACTACACTGCTTTGCACGCGCCTGGGCAACTTCTTACTCCTGCAGTCAATCCAGACATGTTTGACAATAACAGCGAAGCCCAAGATGACCGCGGCTCTGAATGTGATGAGCGATGAATGGAGACAGTCCGAGGCAATATTGCCGCGTTCGAATTCAAGCTAAGGATAACGGTGGATGCATTTGGATGTCGTATTACGGTCATTCTCTTCCATTTGCTGACTACTTCAACAGCAACTTGCTCATCCAAAACTTCGTCGTTGCAAATATTTCAAACAAGCGGAACAAAGTGTACTTTTATGACGAACGTGCACAAGACAAGAATGCAGATGCACTCTTCAGCCTCCAGCTCATCTATCATATTTCGACCCTACAGAACAATGCTCGCGATGGAATACAATTTTTCTCTGGCCAACTTAGGAATCGACAGTTCTTTTTGCCGCCCATAACTTTTGTTCCAGTGAAAATTAGCTCCACTGCAGCACCTTAAATCAAAGAAGAATGTGTGGTCGCATTCTACGATTTTTTATCTTATGCATTACGGCCGCTGGAGGATAAATACCAAGAGAATTTTGAGTGCTCAGTAGGTGCGAATTAGGTTTTATTCGGGTAGCTCGTTAATTTTTAGCGATATTAGATGAAAAGGGTATCAGCGTAATCGGTGGGTAATACTGCGAATCATACGGAAGTATAGCTCGAAATCGCGTTAAAGCGCTACATCGGCATTCCAAAACCCAAGGTTTCCCCCGCTGTTTAGCTGAAATACCACATGTTTCTAAGTAAACCATCGATTTCGGCTAACAATAATAGTCGTACATATAAGAATAAGAATTATGTGGTACACGTCGACAAATTATACTATGTTTGATTGCATCTGTTTCAATGTTGCCTTGCCGTTGGAGCCACGGTGGCGTCACATACGATCGAACTTGGTATGAAGCCACGCGGGGAAGCCGGAAGTTGTTGTCACCAGCATGTCGTATAATGCACTGCATAACCTTTTGCACAGTTAGAAAGCATTTAGCGAGTGTACGACTAGGCAGAATTTCAAAAGAAGTCATTACGACACCAATAAGAGAATCAATCTCATACTGAACAGACTGGATGGCAGTGAAAATGCCAAGATCCAGAATTTTCGTATCGGGCGACTTAGGCGGCTGGAACTCCATCCGGATGTCCCAGCCATCCTCGTTCGCTGCCTGCTGAACAACCGACCAGCAAATAGCTCCATGAGGGCTTGCGTTATCGTGCTGTACTCGCACGCATCGGCGCTTGGATCATGTAACCAAAAAAAAAATAAAAACAATTAAATAAATAAAGATACAAATATACATATATAATTACTAATCTGGCCATTTGGAACGAATTGCTGGGAACACCTTCTCCACCAACTTCTCGTACTCGTCTGAGTTCATGGAAATAATTTTAGTCTCCCAATCACCTGCTGGTCGGTTGGCCGACGAGCGTTGGGCTTGTACACGCTCTACTATCGGCCAGATGCCGAGCTTCCCGTCGAAGTAGGTGCCACGCTGTATGTCGTATCGTGGCGGAGCTATGGCAGCAAGAAACATAACTTTATCTATATATTTGTTATTGGCACATGCTCTTCGGTAGGAGACATATAGTAAATGGTTGAACCCTTATACATGTTGAACCACTTCTCGTCGATATGTACGATTTTGTACATATCGACGAAACGAGGGTGCCTCAGACCTGCGTGTAATAGGAAAAGTCAGTGCCAAAATCTTCATAATATATACAATTATAATTTTGCTTACCTGGTCGTTGACATGCCGCAACGCAAATTCAAGCCGGCGCTTTTTGTGCGCTGTCGTGAGACGGGGCCTGACGGTTGTAAGCCGTCGACACGCAGCCCGGTCTTCGAGTTACTCTGCAGCGTGGCGCAGGGAACACCTACGGCAGTTGAGAGGCTTCGCTGCGCTTGGTGCAGCGGTAGTGCCACAGCCTCTACTCTTTTTGAGATTTCGGGGTAACAGGGCCCTCGCGAGCGGTGGCGAGCTGCGCAGCAAGAGCCTCCGGCGTGCTGCGATGGCTCCAAATGCCAGTTATCGTCTCGCGGTGGCAGCCAAACTCGCGGCTCGCCGCCGCCTTAACGCCGCGGGGCAGCGCGCCATTAACAGCTCGCGAGGTGAGGAAGAGTATGAAGACCAGCTTCTTCTCGGGTGACAAGATGGGCTGGTAGCGATGGCGTCCCATTGCAGCGCGGTGATTTAAGTCTGATGTTAGTGGAGTCATACGGAAAAATTAGCAGGCTTGTATACTGCCAACCCTAGTCAAATTTTAATCAATCAATATACTTTGGTCAAAACAGAAAAACCTCATTGTCGACTCAGAAGTAGGCCAGAGACGTAATGGAGATAGGCGTCATCCTGCTTGACAACTGCGTTGAAAAACAAATCCAAAGTAGTTATGATGTTGTCATTGGTTTTTCCGTACAAGACGGGCCCGGTCACACACACAATATCGCGGACCGTGTCATCACGTCGTAATGCTGTGTGTGGCCTCAACGACTACTCACCAATGGCACTGGTTGACAAAGTGAACACAGTGAAGAGTGTCAACGATATTTTTCTTGACCACAATGACCCACAACGTCCATTTTTCATCGAGTGGAGTGCACTTCTCTCAAAATATTTTACTCCGCTCCCTGCTGGCTACACATCCAACTACTTGTTCGGGATAGACCAAGGTGTATGCACGAATGCGAAACGGTGAATACGCCAGATGATGATTCGATCACATTCTCCATGATACATCACAGCAACATTGTGCCTGTCCGCAAGCGGTTTTGACTGAGCTTTTTTAATCAAACACTAGACGTATTTGGGAAGCATTCGTTCGCAGCGTACAGCTCGCTCGCCATCCAACCAAAGACATATCGGAAACAAGTTCAAGTCCTTGTCAGCATAATATGTATCAATACCACAAGAGCGCATCGGCTACTATCCTGCCGTACCTGAAGCGATCCGGAACGCCCCGGAGATCAACACTGCGCACATTGAAACAGGGAACACCGACAAGGATGGCACCACGGCAAACGCAAGATGGGTCGACCTCATAAGAAGAAAGCGAAGCTGCCAGCTAAACAGCCTACCATTCTGCAGTTCTTTAGCTCTGCTGTGAAGTAGAAGGATATATCAGTTTGACTATTAATGGCATTGCCTTTTACTGAATACCCGTAGTTTTGCCAGCACCGGGAACCTGGTGGGACCCCGGGTTCCCGCCAAACGCTTCATATAGGTGTAGCACTTCTCCATGTAAATCTCGAGCGACGCCTTGACCTCGGGGATAACCTTCGTGTGGCGCACGTCGCCGCGAGGACAAGGCTCCACTCGGTCAGACAAGATGTTGTAGGCGGATGTGCAGGGGATATCGTTGTGAACGACGACGGCGCGCCAATCCGATCGGTAGGCGTCGTGAACACGCTGCTGTTCGGCGGGGCTTGATCGTCGCCTGGATGTGAACATATTTGTCGTAGCTGCATCAACGATGAATTAGACCGTTCAGCGCGGGTTCACCGCGTTTGGGGGACGCTTTTTGCACACGTGGCATCGCCAACGCGCAATCACTTATTTGAAAGCCCCGCGTGTGCGGAGTCCGAGCTCGTCAAAGCCCTCGCATGTCCCTCTCACGTCCAACTTAAATGCTAAGTAAACCGCATCGAATGTTGCCAAATGATGAATACAATTGAATTTAGGTTATTTGGCCTCCAGCTTTAGCTCCCAATCTTGGAATTCAAGAGAGAAACCATCAAGAAATATGCACCGTCAAGAAACGTATGATGCAAAATTCAACGACATCATACATACCCCCGACGGAGAGGAACGCCATTTGGATCTGCGAGATTTAGAGCGGAATCGAAGAAATAGTGTATACAGCGCGTGATACGCTCAAAGCCACCGTCGATCTAACGAGGAGATCCAAGTCCATGGTGAGCAACTCGCATCAGACCTATTTGACGCTAATAACCAGCGCCTACTAGAAGCACATGATGCCGTAGTCGCTCAGCTCCCGACGAATAGAAGAGCAACTCAGGTCTGCGACTTCGAGAGCGAAATTTAGAGCGATAACAACGGAGCGACAGAAAAAGGCCAATGCGTTCCAACTAGCTACGGGAGGGCTAAAATAATGCGAGAGAACAAAACGTCCACGTAAGAGAAGAAATAATCGTTAATTAGGTAGGTAATACCTAAATCCCGTAAAGCAAAACATTCACGCCTTGAATAGCTCCCTATTCTTCACTTTAACTGCTTCCTTTGAGAGGGCTCGCACCACTCCAGGTTGCCGATATATTTCGTCTGTTCGGTTAAAGATTTCCTGTCTGCGTTGTACGGCATCTTCCTAGGCTCTGCCGCCATGGGCCCAACGCCGGAACAAGTCGCTTTTGCCTGGCCTTGGAGGAATCTGCCCCCGTTCCGCTCAGCTGCTATCGTACCGCAGTTTTAGTCTACCACTTGTGTTGAAGAAGGAAAGTTTGACTCTGTTTAAATGTATTAGCTTTGCCCTACAACCTGGCTCACTACTCTCCTGTACTCCTGGTGGTCTTCCGGGCTTAGCGCGTTCTTATTAGATCTCTTGGTCGTCCGTCGCCTTGCCGACTCTCTGCCAGATGTTTCTTCCGCACGTGGGGCCAGAATTCAAAGCCCATCTTAAAGGTTTACGCCATTACCCGTCAATATCGATGTCGTTAGCCTGCATCGATTATGCCGGGGGTTGATCTACTGACTCTCCGATGTTACCTCTCCGGTATTGAAACTCTCGTGAAACAATCATGGCACTCTCGTGAGGTGTTACACTTCTTGTTTGAGTGATAGATCAAGATTGGCGGAATTTACGTCTTCTGTTTCACAACAGTACTAATTAAAATAATCCCTTGCGGGAGAAGTTGCAATGCTAAAAGGGGGCAACTTGTACAATGTTTTCTGGGCTGACAAATTCAGACATGTTGTCTATCTAAGTTTAGTTTGGGTTTGTTGAAGTGAGGCATGTTGAACCGAGAAATCACCTGTTTACTTGCCTGCGCCTGTACAGACATCGATTAATCTGCAATGTCACCTGGGCTTTAACGATTTATACGCAAGTTAACTATGGAACTCACGTTAATAAGACCGAGGCACCTGCTAATACCCCCCCCCTCTAATAAGTTGTGTCTAAGACACACAATAACCTTGAGATGATGAATGATAAGCAGAAACCTCACCGGGAGGGCCGTCGTTACGGATATGCATGAGCAATATAAATACCAAGAAGCGTTGGCCGACGTTAGCGGTTGTGGGACAACCGCATCTTCACCGATTTCACTGCGCCGTCGACCCGATTCTTTGTTGCATGTCACATGGTCAGTTTTAACTCGATTCGGTATGGTCGGTGCATAATACTGGTGTCTAGCCACGACATTAGATACCTGGTAGGGCTGGTCCATATCCATATCCTTGGATATCTTACCGCGAAGATAAATTTCTTTCATGCCCGACCCAGACCCGTACCTGATATATATTGATTAGCAATCTAAGTGTTTAATAACACTGCCACTCTATGCTGCTACCAAGTATGATGCCGCTAATAGCCAAATACCACCCAAACCATCTGGCCGCGTCGGTTTGGAAATGACCTATAACACAACACCCGTGTTTCCTTCGCTGTCTGTCATGTGTCTAAGTTTCACCTGCTAGTTTGGAGCGCCGGTAGCCCTTCATTTTTAAGACGATGGGGGCAGCTGAAGAGGACGATCATCATGAGCAGTCTCGCCTCCTGTTGAATACTACAAAGCTTTCGGATGCGATGAATATGCTATATGAGGAGATATCTGGTGCGCATACACGATCGCAACTACGTTCTAACCGTCTGATCTGTTGTGAAGGCAAAGGCAGTGTGTTGCGAGCAAGATCCTCATCAGGAGTACACCCACCGCAATTGCAAAGGTAGTCGGAAAGTCAGTCGGGGATCATCAAGTTCAGCATGGTTGTAGCACTGAACGAAGTCACGAAGCTCACGGTGCTCACAGCTGCACCCGGAACGTCGACCACGCACGCACCTTTGTGATCCAACTCCAACCCGAGCGGTGCATCATGTTCCTGGGCGACCTCATTCACTGTGGTATGGCCTACGTAAAAGAAAATTTTTGCCTAAAGGAGTCAAGGTCGTCCCAGATATCGAAAATGAGTTTACGTAGTTTGCGGCGACCGAGAGGTGGAATCGTCGATAATTGGTCAGCATCGTTTCTACTGCGCAAACCCCCTGTCGAGCACGTGCTAATCAGCAAGAGTCGGCCCAAGAAAGCGGTGCACAAATACCGTTTCCGCGGTAAGATGTTCAGGGCTCCTGCATATCACAAGCATCACGACGATCCGCAGTGCATGCCTCTATGGAGATATATGGGCATGTAGATATCGATAATGGTAATGAAACCAAAACGGGAGGCGATCTATACGTATTGGTTAATCATTACACAGGATATGAACGAAAGAAAAAACGTATAGTTTGATGATTACATACAGTAACCTTAACCTACACTAAAACTGAAAAGAAGAAATGTGAAAGTGAAAGCAAAGCCCTCGATGCGATTGTGCTTCGTGTAAGGAGGCTCACTAAACTGGAGCAACACGTACAAGTCGCGTGTGTGTGTGCGATCGGTGGAGGAGGGGGGGGGGGGGCACTTGCAAACGCTGTCGACAAACAATTTCATTAGATTGCGTGGGGGAGAGATACACGGCTTAACTGTTGCCCAAATGTCAATTGCCATTCAGCAATTGTTTCGCCGCAAAGATGAACTAGACGGTGCTCTTCATTGAGTGCAGTAGTGGGAGGTTTTGCCCACGCGGCCAACTCTTCGGTAAACGGACTCAACGCCAAGAAAGCGTTTCGTGACGTCACTCGCGAGACCACCAGATAAACTTGCTGAGGCTTGTTCACGATGCTAACCATTGATTTCCAGTCAACTACAATCATCGAGTTCAAAGTCTCTCCCTGCACTTTGTATATTTGGATCCAGCTGCACAGACAAAGGGTAGCTGTCGTATTTAGACTGCTAGCTTCCGTGGGAGCCCGTTAGGTGCAGGGGGCAACGAGATACTGCTCTCCTTGTATGATTCAGTGTTGTAGAAGACTGGAAATAGGTCGGATGATATGCCTACTCTTATAGGTGTCGCTGTTTCGTCTCTTGCGACGCGAAGAATAGCATAGTCTGGCGGATGGCTGGGTATTTGAACTACCACCTTGCTTTTGCTATCTCTCGCTAGTCGAAAAGCTGTACCACCAGGAAAATGAATGTGCTCCAGCGTGCCCAGCGTGCCATTTGCAACTCCTTTTGTTGTAGCAACGTTTTGGGTCACTTGGATCGGCATTCCAGCAATAAGATCGAGATATGGTGCCAACCGACCAAACCGGTTGTCAGGAAGGCCCATTATCAATTCGACATCGCTTCGACTCAGTCCATGAAGCTTATTTTGAAAATCAGCAACAACTCGAACAGGGTATAAATGGGAGGGTAGTAGAGAAGCCGCCTCAGCCACGAAAGCATTGTTGATAGACAGTCGAGTTGCGTTTTCTGGTATAACACAAACACTATTGTTGCCTTCAATAGTTAACTCGGGTGAGTTGCTCACCAATCTGCTGTTGATAAGACGAATAAACTGAGGTGTCCATTCCCCTAATCGAGCATTTCGACATCCCTCTCCCCACTCCGGGTCTTTTTGAAACCTCATTGATTCTTCCAGGACAATAACTTTGGTAAATCTTCTCCACAACTCAAATCCACTGGTATCTGTGATGCTAGAGGTAATCTTAGTGGTAGGATCAATATATATAGGATCCGATCCCACAGGGGGCATCTGGAGAAAATCTCCAACAAGAATTACGTGAACACCTCGGAAAGGAATCCCCGCAAGCTTTTTATATCGACGTAGTAATTTGTCCAGTTTGACCCAGTCCAGTTTCGAGATCATCGAGATTTCATTGATTGCAAGGAGGTCCAGCTCAAAACATTCTCGTCTTTTGATCGCATGATTGATACGAAGCAAAAAACTAGCTAACGTACGCCCACAGATAAGAGTGGCGACTTTTCCGGTTAATGCTGTATTCTGCTTTGCACTTTCGCGGTGCCAATTACAGCAAAGCGATGAAATAGCATCAATCACACGAGTCCTGCCTGTACCACCAGCGCCACCTAAAATCATCAAAAGTTGGTCTCGCTCAATGCAGCTTTCATACTCAGCTGATGAATATTCAGCACCAGATGTGGCTTGTTTTGCAAGTTCTTGCTGATAAAATCTGTTCAACAGCGCTTTGCCCGCAATACAAAAAGCAATATGCTGGCGCTCATTCAATGATTTGGCTTGCGAAATTGACTGGAGTGACGCATACGGCTCAATAGCTGGAGACGAAAGCTGACGACTATTTGGGTTCCATGCCATGTTCTCAGGTAGAAGCGCTTCTGACAGTAACTCAATTACTTCAGTTGGTCGGTCGTTGTCATTTGAATTTTGAAGCGACCAATCGTCATCCGATTCAGGGTCTTTCACCCACCTACGGAGCTCATTAACTGATAGATGGTCATTTCCAACTGCAAAACAGTCCCCAACCTGCAAAGCATTCCGGATGTTGGTGTGTTTTTCCACAGTTAATTGAGCACTTGATGCAAGTAAGCTCTTCTCAACTAGCACATCCACGATATCACACCGCTGTTGCGAAGTCGGGTAAAGTTTTGGGTTAAGTTCATCTGTTTCAGGAATATGGTCGTCTTTAAGTAAAGTAGAGCAGTCAAAATCACTGTACTCGCACCCATAAATACAATCTATCTCTTCAAACTCGTCAGTCTCCATATACTCATCAAGTCCATCTAAGTCATCGCCGGAATCACTAGCGTCACTGCTGTGTAGGCTGGCTGTGTCAAACTCATCTAAAGCTAAGCTCGCTTTATCTCTTGCTCGATAATAGTCATCCATATTATCCATAATTTCTTGCACAAAAGTCGACCGACTGAGCTCCCATTCAGAGAAAGCGCGTTGCCATTCATCACCATTCTTGGAATCGCGAGCTAAATCCACTGAATTTCGAAATGGCTTGAAGAGAATCAAAGCAATCTTGCAACGTTTCACCACTATATCAAGGGGTGATTCATCATTCACAAAAGGCATCCTAATGCCAGTCACAACGGGAACAACCTCATATCTGTGTTTTCCAATACAGTGAGTGCTGTAAAGAGGGTGCTGACTCGAAAATAGTACTTCTTCAGAAGTAGACTTGGTGCGTGTTCGTCTAAAATATTTCATGACATACTCGTACAGATTGATGCGCTCCAGGGACACATGACGCACTGTGAGATATCGCCTACGCCGAGTAGGTCAGAGGGCCGTGTCCGAGCCATTTGATGTATCTCACGTAGTCCGGGTCATTCTTGTAGTAGACCCTCTCTCCATTGATGACTTTGAACGGAACGTCCAACTTGTCCAAAATGTGCTCGGCATCGTTTCCTTTTGCGATCTGACGCACCATTTTGGCATCGGCGTGTTCTAGTTGGTGGGCCCACATGACAATGTTGGTGCCACCAGCTCTCTCCAAATCATCATCATCTTCCGTGTCACGCACTCGCAGTGATCGTTGGGGAGTGTCGCGGTCACGGGTGGAGAGCGAGCGTCTGGAGGTCGGCGCAACATTGGGCGAGGCCTTGACCTCATCGGAGTTCACGCTGGCGAGGAGTGCGGCCATTGCGAGGACGAAGATGGAACAAATGCGCATGATTGCTTGAGTTGGTGCTGAGTGAGAAAAGTGGCTTGGATATCGCGGAGTAAAATGCGGAATGACCAGGTTACGGGTTTGGTGGATGTGGTTTAGGATGTAGAATTGGTTGGTTGGTTAGTTGTAAGTGTGCTGAACATGGTATATACCACTGATGCTACTGAATATGATGAATCTGAACACGCTGAACATTAATCAGCATGTATTAACCATACATAACCGGAGATCTTTCCGAATCGATTAGCTCTTTTAATTTTTGTATACATTACTGTATCCGGGAAGCTTACAGTTACCGGTAGCTCCGTTTCTGCATGATTGCGCTGCTAGAATGTTAATCCATGTTCACATGTCCCAGTGCTAACATTGACAAATATGATGCAGCTCAAGATGTGCTGGGGTGGCTACTGATGTTATAAAATAGTAATTCAGATGGATTTAACACATCCCAACTCAGCATCTCAATAGTACATGCAATTACAGTAATTTACCTTACATGTAACGGGCGATGCCTGCAACAAGGTACGGAAAAGGGGCGAAACGGGTGGAAAGTGAAGAAACAGATAAATCCGGTAACTTTAGTTCGTGAATATAAATGGTGCCATTAGATAGCCGAGTGTTTCAAACTTACTAAGGCGCCCTTCGGCAGAGGCTCCGATGTATGTACGCCATACTACATTGTAGCTGCGTATTAGCAAGATGACTCTCGTGTGCGGTGCTAAGCGTTTTCAATTTTTTTATCCAGCTTGTACAACCTGTACCGTCTGTCGCTACAAAAGAACGCAGCGTGATGTGTAACGAGGTATTACGAATTCACTAAATATCTGAAATCTAGGCAGCTAACCATGTTGCGGCTGCTAGCGGAACGCAATGCAGAGTCATGATGCATATAATGAACTATGATGCATTCAATATTCTAATAGTATCAATGATTTTTTCCAATTCCCGAATTCTCTGAATTTTTTTTCAGAGATCCCGATGGACGTCCTTTTCTTCAGAACAATATGCCCTGGTAATTTATGAGTGGTAGTCGATATTTGTTTATATGGAAACGATTGCTTTGTGCGGTACGTCCGGCATCTCCGTCGAGCACTTCTTAAATACGTACGAGTAGCCTACACGTGTGGCCATGTCGAATATCCCACGGTTGCAACGAGGGTCAGAATGGGCACATAGTTTGTACCCCGTCCACTTCGGTGCCATCGTGTTCTGGAAACTTCCACACGAACTCTCAATACAGCATTGCCTTACAGAGATGCTTTCTGTACCCTGGGATGTTGACCCATCCACAAAACAAAAAGACGAAATACCTGTAGGTTATGATAGCGGCTAACATCCTATGTCTCCTGCGAAAAATGATTCGGTCGCGCAACAATTTGGGGATTATCCGCTTTCGCGCAACATTTAAGATTTTATCCGCATTCGACCAACATGCAACGCCCTCCCTAAAAAGGCGGTGCCCTCTATGGTCACAGTTTCCAGCCGGCAGCATGGTGCACGCGCCATCGCTAACCCTCTGTGGAATGTGGAGGGTCGTACAGTGCGCGCTGCACGAATCCGAGAGTGTGTGGATAAAGAGCGCGTATTTTAAATAGTATACCTACTAAAATATTAAAATAATAGAAATTAACCTAAAATAAAATAGCCCTCTTCGTTGTGTTTTCAACTATAGTGGCGGTGCAAGTGCACAAGTCATGTATACATGTATGGAGGGTTATGAAGCGAGTGATGCCCAGAGATATTATACTGCATCATAATAATATTATTATAGCGTCGCGATCCGTGGAACTTGCGAACTGTTTTCTGCGTTCTGCCTTCTTACGTTGTCCTTAGACAAATGGCTCACACGATTCACACATTTGAATTAAATTTTAAATTAAAATTGCTCACAACTTCGATAGACTATATATTGGTAAGTTTTTTTTAAGAGATAGCAAGTATTAATACATGTACTGGTGATGTATGCTGCACGCAGTTCGTTCGCGTGGTACGTCCCTCGCCGTAAGGGTATTTAGAACTCGTTTCGGGCAACCTTGTACACGATTCAAATGGTGCGGCTGCTTCGCAGCCGCACCAGATGCTCCTCTTAGTCAATGCTAAGTGAACACGAATCAAAGCTCATCAATTGAGCTTTTATTATCGTCAAAAGAAAAACCGTTTTAATGTACGATAAAATGTTAAACCACTAGTGATGATAAAAAATATAGTATCATGGACAAGCCCTCGGCCGTCCCAAATTTCAGAGCTTCTTCGTGCGAAGCGCGACTTTATTTACCATTTTTATTTTTTCACTCGATTGGTGTCCCTTCTTATGGACATCGTCTGTTAATAGCGCAGCCATAACAACAACTAATCTTCAAACTTTATATAAACACCCACTTTTTCAGGAGATAATAAAACCTCTGTTACACCGTTTACTTTCCAAATTGTATGCGGAGAGGGACTGCGCTATATGAGGTAAATTACTGTACTGCTCTATTGAAATTTCTCGTGTACATGTAATTACATGTACCAGTATTAATACGTACAGTTCTCTGGATTTTAATCCGGAGTCCGCTGAAAATAATGGATTGTACGATAACGGAATGTATCGCTCTGCCTCGCTTTTAGATGATTATTACTGACACCCCGAGATAGAGATCACAGTCACTCAAACAGCCTTGGCAAACGTTCACAATATGGCGTTGGGTTTGTACCAGCGTAGGAATCTTGACGTCAGGATTTTGAAGCTGGAGCTGCGTCACTTTTGCTGTCACCTCGTCGAAGTATTTCTCCAGACCTTCCAGAGCACGAGCGAAGGTCTTTCGAGCGGTGATCGCTCGTTCAATTGCATTGGAGTATAACGATTGGATCGGAGGTGGAGGTGGAACTTGTGAAAGTAAATCTGCGACTAAATGGGCACTTCGAGTCTGTCGAGCGCGACGAACGAACTGCTGCTCGTCTTGATTCTCTCCGGAGAGTTGCCGTTCTAGTTTCAAGTGGTGCCGCAGAGGCTCTAGGACGAACTCGTAGCTCTCGAATGTGCCATCTCGCTCACTTAACTGGCGATCGGTGGCGTCTTCCCCCTTGCGCGCCATGATGCGCGACGCTTGACACGGAATCCACCCGAACGGGCGTCACGCTGGAGAGCAGCGACCAACTTGGCATTGATTCAAACGTTGCGCTTGAGCATCACTGAGGACCTAAAACAAATTTGAGATATCTTGCGGATCAAGGCGAATCCAGTGGCATTTGCAACAATTATTTTATTCGGTTATGCGATAGGTAGGCAATAGCACGTGTAGAATCTCGCTGGAAGGATGTGAGTCTGGTATGAGGCCCTTCCGAGCCCACCTGCTGCCTTCTCGACTCCTGTTGTCAGGTTCGTGGCATGCTCCACGAGGAGTTCGATGCTGTACCAGACGCTCGAGTGTCCACC
Source organism: Phytophthora europaea (assembly GCA_030463285.1). Classification (NCBI taxonomy): domain Eukaryota; phylum Oomycota; class Peronosporomycetes; order Peronosporales; family Peronosporaceae; genus Phytophthora; species Phytophthora europaea. The sequence continues at coordinate 19,059 of JAHQIV010000543.1, forward strand.
GCAGCAATTGTTGGATACTGAGCAGCCTCAGTCAACGAATAACCAGTCGGACACCCAGAAACAGCAACGATCCGTGAGTATTACGATGCAAGCCATGGCTGCTCGAGAAGCCATCATTGTGGATGACGTTGCCGACCTCAACCCAAACGAAATCCACCGCTTTACCCCTACCCCCGATGAAGCGTTGACGGGACCATTCGCGTGCTTCCCTCTACTAGCGGGTGGAGGTGCTAGTCCGATTGGAGTTCTTTCCGTGGATGCGTGCCGCAAGGCGCATCGTTTACTTCCTC
>JAHQIV010000544.1:0-19341 GCA_030463285.1 Phytophthora europaea
CGGGGGGTATCCTGGCTGGGCAGGGTAACCCTGCTGCGGAGGGTACTGCTGGGGAGGGTACCCTTGCTGCGGGGGGTACTGCTGGGGAGGGTAGCCCTGCTGCAGAGGATAACCCTGTTGCTGGGGAGGATAACCCTGTTGCTGCGGAGGATATCCTTGCTGCTGGGGAGGGTACCCTTGCTGGGGAGGGTACCCCTGTTGCGGAGGGTAGCCCGGCCGCTGCGGGTAACCGTGTGGGGGCTGGCCTCCAGGGTACATGTTAGTGCTGGCTTGGGGGCGGGCGGGGCTTGGACTTGCGACTGCGACCTTGGGGCGGCGGAATCTCGAGTGACGAAGAGCTGCGGACGTACCGTCGAAAACGAGGGAGAGAACTGGAAGTTGTACCTACCGTGAATAAAGCGCTGCCATTGGCTGATCCCCCGCCGCACGTTTGTCGATGCAGGATTCGTCCAAAATGCGTGTTGTGCTTCGACCAATCGAAACTCGAATTGTTTTCTGCAGGGAAGTTTTCCTCACTGTCAATACCGGTATGCAAATTTTGCAACACAATAGCGAGAGTTTCCAATTTCCAAGTTTTGATAAACTGTTGCGCAGCAGCAACTACATGTACTATACACTCCTCGCAGCTTTTCCTCTCGATCGGTTGGAAAAGGCAATATCATGCCAAAAAAAACGGAAGGCACGGCTAAGCAGGACAACCAGCTCAAGAGCATTGGCGACCATTTCAGTCGCGGAGCCAGGTGAACGAATAAATTACAGGTTTTGTCTTCATCTTCACCATGCAGTGTACTGTACTGCAGCGGCCCTGCGTGTCCAGTCTTGCAAAAACTACTATATAGCGTAGATGCACGGGTAATGAGAAAGCGATAACCTGCAGCGCGGTTTGCACGAAGTTTCAACACACAGTTGTTCCTTCAGCCCCCCTAGTTCAACCCACTAACGTCCCGCGGGGAAAGCAACAAAACAGTTTAATTCACGATTTCATAACCAGCATCAGAGGCGAGAGACGATGGCCACAGCAGACCCGTTGAGATGGCTGGTGCAGATTAAAGTAGATGATCTTGTTCTTAAAGATCAACAGCACGCGTTGGGATGTAGCAACTGTCGAGAGCTGCTTGCAGATAACAAGCTGTGAATAAGGCTGCAATAATTTATTGCTTCACCTCCTAGTGTTCTGTTATTCATTTCCGTTCCTACACGCATACAAAAAAAAAATGTATTTCTTTGCTTCCCTATCAGTAGTTATATATCGAATAATGGGGATGCCTGGGTGGAAGTGCTGAAGCTTCTGCTGGAGAAGGGGGCGGCGCCCAACAGGACGGCAATAGACGGCAACACGGCTCTGACTATCGCCGCTGAAGCGGGGCAGGTGCAGGCGGTCCAGACTTTACTGAGCCACGGCGCTCGGGTCAACAGGAGCGAGTTCCCGGAGGTGGCGCCGTTGGCTGCAGCGGCGCAGAATGGCCACGTGGAAGTCATCCAAGTGCTGCTGCAGAAATGTGCTGACGTTGACGCCCATGACGGCGACTGGGACTCGGCGTTGCATGAAGCTGTGTACAGTGGCCAGGTGGAGGCAGCACGGGCGTTGGTGGAGGCGAGTCCGGGCGCCAATGTGAATAAGCGGAACCGCAGCGGTTAAACGTCGCTCATGGGCGCAGCTCATCGGAACTTTGTGCAGATCATGGAGCTTTTGGTGTGGAAAGGTGCCTCCCTCATGTTGAAGACGAAAGATGGGCGGACTGCTCTGCATATTGCTGCTTGCATCGGTGGACGCGGCTGATCGCTTGAAGCGGACACCGCTGATGCTGGCGGCGTATCGAGGACACAAGGATACTGTCCAGCTTCTGTTGGACAATGATGCGAACTTGGCCCGGACCGACTACATGAATCAAGGTTGCGGATTAAAATCTCGTGTGAAAAGGCTGAAGTTCCTGACTTCCGTGTGTTTCGTACCGACGCGGATGACTTCCTTAGTGTTTCTTACGTGTTTAAATCACATGTATAGTCGTGGACGTGTCTCGATCTATGTAGCCAAATTAATTTTAAGGGCTCAGCAACTCAACATTCTCTCATACATGATCCTAAAAAATGGATCTCGTCGCTGCAGCCTCCACAGGTGACCTGCGGTTTGTTCGATGCGCAATTAGCGGTGGGTGCGACCTGAATGCACTCAACGACGACGTGGGTTCTGCTCTAATGGGGGCAGCGAAGGGGAATCACGTGGAGATCATGACGCTGCTGCTGGTCGGCGGGGCGAACGTGGACTTGAGACGTGGCGACGGCTGCTCGGCGCTGCACTTGACGGTGGCCAGCCAGCACAGCAGAGCTGCTAAACTGCTGCTCGACTTCGACGCCGACGCCTCCTTTGCCAACATCGACGGCGTGACGCCCGTGCTATTAGCTGTTGAAAATGGTCTCTTAAATTTAATCAAACTCTTGCTGAAGGCGGCACCACAGTCCATGCGTGCCGTGTCGAAGGACGGCGCCAACGTCCTCGCCATTGCAGCCCAAGCCGCTCAAGTGGAGGTGGTCAACATGTTTCTGGCGTGCAAAGTTCCCGGACTTGAACAGTCGAGAGGGTCGAACATCCCATGCCCAAAAATAAATACCCCCGAAAATATATTTGTATTTTTAATAAAATCCCTTATTTTCGGAAATAAGATATTTATGTGGACCACCTTCAACAATCAGTTGCGAGAGGCTTGCACCACTGGTAACGTTTACATTGCTCGCCATGTTGATCGATCAATTGAGTGTCGCTGACGACGGAATACGGAACGCTGATGATATGAGGTAGATTGAAAAACATTACTACAACGGTGAGCATGATAATCCTACTGATATGATTCCGCTACCTTCGCGCGCCCTAAGGAAAATTTTACACCCGATTGGTTGACGCTGGAGGGAATTTCGACACTAACAGTATTTTCCCACATTCACCTTTCTCTAGACTTGCACGTGCACCTGTTTCGAAGAGAGAAATCCGAAGGCATGACGTCTGCAGACAATAGACAACCATCGGTGCGGACGGGCGAGCGGACTGTTCCAATAAAACGTATTCTTGAGCTAGTTGGCCCACCGAAGACAGACACCCAGATCACTTGTACATCTCCTAACCGCGTCTGGCATTTTCTTCCCAGTCACTGCGTCGACTGTCGCGTGAGAATACGGTAAGTTTTGTAAATCCAGCTAGGACAGCAACACGCCAAACAAAAAGTCGCTCGCGCGAAATACCGAAGTCGGTCCTTTTTCAGTGGTCGGCAATTTGAAAACAGGCGGGAAACTTGACCCAATCACATCCCTTCCTGTCAAACATCTTGGAATTTGTATCGTGCCAAGTGAGCTAAACTCCCTAATCGCTCATTGAACAATCTGCCGTGACGAGTCCAAGACGATGATCGCCCAATCTCCTGAGCCCCGCGCCAAACGACTTCGAGATTGTCCTCAGCAAGAAGGCAACTACCGCATGTGCTCAGCCAAATCGACACGTTCCTCCTGTCTCCCAAAGACGCCATCATCGAGGCAGCTAGAGCCGGAGACGTTGACTGGCTGTGGGAGCTGCTGGACAGCTGCAGCTGCGTGGCGTTGGACGCCATCCGTGTTGCTGCTGCCTGTGGCCACTTTGAGGCTGTGGAGATGCTCTACCATACCGACTATTGCGGTCATGAACTGAACCTCAAGGACGACAAGTGAGCCCTGAAGAGAGCGACCGTCGCTGCCATTAAGGGAAACCACTTGGACATCGTCAAGTTTTTGCTGGCCAAACTCGTTGACCCAGACCCATTCAGCAACAGAGCACAAGAGGTCGGACAACTTTTCGTTGAGGTGGCAGCCAATGGGCAACTTAATGTGGTGGAATTTATGACGGGGTACAAGGAACTTAAGCGCCACCTGGCGATTCACGCGCGCGAAGCTCTGCCCCGCGCCATCACTGCGGGGCAGACGTGTGTGGTGAATTTTCTACTTGAGAAACATGAATTTCCGTGGAACTTGCGGGGTGGGTTCGAAATTGCAGTAAAAGGGAAACTGGACGACACCGCGCATAAGATTTACGAGGTCTATCCGCAGTTCAGTAATGATAACCTGCTCGTAGATTTGGCTCGATACGGGCGTACGAGTGCCGTTGAGTATCTCTACGAGAAGGAGAGAAATTACCCAACTCTGGTGGGGGACGCCTTTGTGGCAGCAGTCATAGTGAACGAGATGAACTCGTCAAATTTCTACATGATACTGGGCTAGTTCCATTCGCGTCTTTCAAAACTGTTTTAGAGGACGCTATGAGGTGGCACGACTCGAAGACGATACGGTACCTGTACGGATTAAAGCGAGCAACTCAGCAGATGATCAACCAGTGGTTCCAAGTTTCTACTGACGTTGACGTGCTGAAAGAATTGATTGAGAAGGAGAAGATCTCGGCGGAATCCATTGTCGTGTCCTTCACAAAAGCGGCGAGTTGTGCAAACCGACGCCAAGTGAACATCATGAAGTTCTTGTACAAGCAAGAGAACATTTCGCCTGAGCTCGGATGCTTTTATAAGTGCAGCCGGTGTAGGCCAAACTGATGTGACCGAGCTGTTGCGCAGTGACCCCCGGCTTCTTCCGGAGGCAGTGGATGAAGCTTTCGTCAGAGCAGTTAGCAGGGGTCAGGTAGAAATGGTGAAAGAGCTGTACAGTGGGCAGTCTATCACTGCTGGTGTACTGTTAACAGCGCTCGAGAATGCCACAGGCTATGGTTATTTCAAGGTGGCTAGTATCATCATCGAGTATTTATCTGCCAACAACGTACCGCACGAGTACAAACTGCAGGCATTCCTGAATGCATGCAAGCGAGGCATGATAGACATTCTCCCCATGATGATCGAACGTGAAAATGGAGACTGGCCGGTTGACAATTTGAAGGAGGCGCTCAGTGTTGCCAGGGACGAGCAAGTTAAGAATTTCATCTGCGCATTGATTTGCGACCAGCTTTTCAGCGGGAGGCCTCAGAAGGTGAGGGCGTCTGGTGACTGTGGTCACTTGATTACAACATTTCAATGGGTGACGGAGGAGTAACTATTGTACTTCGAAGTACTGTTGTTAGTCTGTTAGTGTGCGAGTCTGTGAGTTTACAGAAGTACTTCATAATACGAACCGAAGTACTTCACGTTGTTTCATCCATCCATCCCGGGGATTCGCAATTTTGTACTTCGTACTATGGCCGAGTCGAATGCTCAACATCTACCTACTAGTTTTCACGATTTTTTAATATGTTTTGGAAATGCTAACGCGCCTGTGTCTGACGGTAAGCTTAGAGAATATTTCGCTGTCGTGAATGGTTAGATATGCTACGAACCCTTGTCCTAGGAGATCTCAAGGTTCATGACATACGCAATGCAGGAAAAGCACCCTCCCTGAAATACATCATTTCCTATGCTGGCGCGGGCTCTCGTCACCTAAATGCAGGAAAAGCACCCTCCCTGAAATACATCATTTCCTATGCTGGCGCGGGCTCTCGTCACCTATCACTTCCTTGGTACTTGTATGAAGCTCATCAACTAATCAACTCGCCGTTTCTTGCTGCTACCTGCGCTCGTGTGAGGTTGTGTATCATTCGTTTTGACCGAGTCACATCGGCCACACAGAAAGCCCGCACACGCGCCCCTCAGTGATGCCAAACTACTTTGATCTAGCAGCATTCTCACCACCTCGACCTGTCCCTTTGACGCTGCTACAACTGTCCGAGCGAGAGTCTGCGAATCCACCACATTCACCAATTGAAGTATCAAACTAACGGGCCCTCTCGCGGCGGCATGTGCAATCAGATGCGAGCATGAACCAAGCTCACACGCCTGGAAAATCGTGTGTACAACTGCAAAGTTTTCATCTGAGTTGAGTCTCACCACAGCCTCAACAACTGAGCGCTAATTGCTGCAGTGAATCAAAATGTCGGCTACTTCAATATGCTCTTCCTTTATTATGGCTTGTACCAGTGCCTCCACTTTGACAATGTCCACTTTGTAATACTCTCCCTGTTTGGCCGCAAATATGTTGACCATTTCCAGGTTATTGTTTCTGACAGCAGTGTTCAGCGCTCGACCAGCACTGCGTGAACCGCATTTTTTCAGCAACAAACGCGCCATCTCCACGTCTCCATTGAAGGCAGCTCTTTCTACTGACATGTGGATACTTGCTCGAAAACTGGGATCTCGCCCCGTTTTACACGCAGTTAGCAGAAACTTTACAACTTCACACCGATCGCCTTCTGCTGCTTTCTCCAAGACTGCTCCAGTCGCGGCAGAAGGCCATTTTGTCACAAGCAGCTTCATCACCCTAATGTTACCACGTTCTGCTGCTGAGCAAAGGGTAGTGTTGATAAACGATCGAAACATCGGAATATAGTACCCTCCTCCGATTTTGACCCCGAAATCCGCCCTTCCCTTGTTCTCGTTGTCTTCAGGCCACTTCTCTAGCAAAAGCCTGACTACTTCATCATGATCATTTTTCACGGCATTCTGAAGAGCGCGAGATGCTGCCACCTTCGAGAACGTGCTCTCCAACAGTAGAAGATTCACGGATTCGAACTTGCCCCACTTTGCGGCGGAGTGCAGAGCATTGTTACGACCAATAGCGTCACATGTTGGAAGCAGTAGCCAAACTACATCGGTGTGACCAAACCGCGCGGCTTTCTTCAACGCTGCATTGGTTACCTGGAGTCACTCATCACAGCCTTGTACAAGTAAGAACTCCAGCACTTCAAGTCGCCCGTGTTGCGCTGCAAGAATGAAAGGCGTGGCAATGTTGTAAGGCCCAGGCAACAAAGCTTTTAACGAGACAACTTGTCCTGCAGCTGCCGCCACTTCGAGAGCTTCAACCACATGAATTCTGTCAACCCTCGGATGCAGAAATCTCAGGATATCAAAGCGTCCGTACTCCGCTGCGGCAACTAAACACTTTTCAGACTGGAAAAACTGTGGGAAATGTTGTATCAACCATCGCAGAACCTCCAACTAATCGTTGGCTGCCGCTCCAGTGAATGCAACACTCGAACAGCCTTCACTTCGGTTCGCGTAGAGCCACTCAATAATGTCTAGCCTTCCTCTGGCGGCAGCTCCATCCATCGCCCCAACCGTCCAGTCAAGAAATGGGCCAAACACTCGAATCACGTAACGAAGGTCTTTGTACACAGCGGCATCGACAGTCTTTGGGAGAAGGAAGTTGTTCACGAGCTCCACTATGTGAGAGATTGGAGTAACAGCGGGTGGCAGCGACAGCGAGACGGATACCAACGTAGGCTGGTAAAGTCGTTAAAAAAATCTTGCTGAAAAATAATGTGCTGACACATCAAAAGATGTACATGTACCATGCAACAACATTAACTTTACTGTAATTGTAAGACTCTCGACCAAAAGCACATCGCGATGGGTCGTTGTCCTGCCACCACCAACTCGAGCAGAATCAAAACCCATGCATACTAATACAGCGTTATATCAAAAGCGGTCTCCCAGCCAAAGCGAAATCGTGGAGTATCTGAGCGCTACAACGCGTGCAGGGCTCTCATCCGCGCAGCTGCTGAAAGTTATATCGCTTCATCGATAGGTATGTAAGCAGAACGTAGTCAGCCACGCCAACCGATTGGGTTGCTACTGACGGAGGTGGGGTGAAGCCCCTGCCAAGGGTGGAGTCGCTCACGGCCAGCAGCTCTTCATGTACAAGATCTGCAAGATTTGCGCCAAAGCAACATTTTACTGAGCGCGTTATGTGAAATCGAAAGTTCGCAGTCTGGGTGAGCAAGATCTACTCCTCCATACAGTGGCTACCGTACTTGACTGAATAGGACATGTAACACGTGTAAAACGCACTTGCAGAAAATGAGTTCGCAAATACTCGGATTGTACTAGTCCACGACAGTACTGTTATTGCTGTGGTGAAGCCACTCGAATTTGAAGCTGAAATCTACTCCTGTTGGTTCGGCGGCAAACAAAAAAGTTAGAAGTACATCGAAAAGGAAAGATCAGTTCGTACAGTACCTAGCTGTGGTAACGACGACTGCATTGTCATGGTAACCCAGAGAATAAGCTTGGGCTGGACCATGAGGAACTCTTTCTCAAGTACAAAGACGAGTTGTTGCAGTGAATGACGGTACACTAGGCGGTTAAGCACGATGAGAAGGAGGACCAGCGATCCGAGTTCAAGCATTCCGTATCCGAGTACGTTACCAACTCGACTTTGCAGCTCTTTATCCGTAAGATAAGCCAGCTGCGGATAAAATCGACGATTCGGTAGGTTATACAGGATCGTCAAGTACGAGGCTACCACGGGAAACCATCGTTAGTAAAATGCCAGCGCTGACCACCACCCGATCCAAAGCTTACCGTAGATAAAGGGGACCAGTACTTCCGTGAACTCCACGAGGAGCATAAATTCTGTTAAGAACAGCACTTGGAGCGCTTTCTTGAGCAGCAAGTAATGCTCCCGATTCGTTAATTGGCTGAGACCGATTGTTGGGCTGGCTGAAGCGAGCTCCACAGCTTTGTCATTTGAACCGAGCTGAGCTGAGGATAATTTTGAAGCATCCCTTACAGACATCGACCGAGATATTGGGATGGGGATTTCGTACTCACCAGCTTCCATGCACATTGTCGGCAACACCTTCTTTTTCAGAGAAATCTTGGCAAGTCGCGGTGTTGAGCTGGTAGCCCACGCCTTGTGCCTCTGCTTCTTCCCCGTGAATCGACGATTCGTTGTGGCAGGGTATCCCTCGAGCACACGCTCAGCCGTCCATATCAGTGCATTGTTTTCTAGTCCAAGCTTATCCATGATCTTTTTCACGTCATTCATCATGCGGTGCAAGTCAAGGAGCGATACTGCCGCCTGCAAAAGATCTACCGCAATGAGCGTGGCGCTTATGCCAATGGACTGCGCGTTCTGCACACAAGTGGAAATGAAGAGCGAGTTGAAGATCTCGACGTTTAGGACCAATATCTGCGGCTTCATGTCGTCACGGCCGGAGAGAAGCCGATTGAGCACATTTCTCTGCACAACTTTAAACCCTGGGACCAGCATGGCGAACAGGGGCTGGTACGTCGGTGACAAGTTGGTGAAGATAGTGTTGAAGACTGCGTAGAGCATTACTATCGTGACCTGAGCTCCACACACTCTAGCGAACCACACCACATCCTTGACAGCATTGGGGTTTGCACGCAAGTGAACTCCACAGACTCTCAGGAGAAAGAAAATTGTGAAGCCCAGCCACGGAAACGACATTAAGGCTGTGACGAACGGCAGTGGATAACACACGAGCACCGACAATCCAACCGCGAGCCCATTGGTGAGTACAGCGGCTGGAATCGAGATGCCGAGGGCATCCACTGGCTGCAACTTGAGATTCGGACTGTACAGACGGATCAGCTCGATCGCACAATGTGTGTAGACAAAGCACGCCACTGTGGAGCGCATCCACAAAGTTCCGCTGTGAGCCACCCCCTTGTCGATGTCTTCGAGGGGTATCACGTCGATCAGAGCTACCAGGATGAGACTGGGCAATGGAGTCAAAGGGAGAACCACCAACGCGCGCCAGAAAGTCGTCGATCGACTGTACTCGGTCAAGGCCGTGAACCTCTCGATCGAGTAGTGGCCATGTAGCTCCACCTGCACAGCTTCCCACCTGAGGATGAGGCGAGCGACCGACCTCCGCATCCACTCATGAACCCCCACCATAATGGACAACTGCAGGACGTCTCTCGAGTTCTATTATGGTCAACGTCTAATTCTCTCCATCCCTCGGGCGATTGAATGGAAATTTTGTCAAGAACACCCAATATGAGATTTGTACACGCGGAAACTAGGAAGCCAACAGCCCAATCTGTTGGCGTGGCGGATTCTGTTTTGCTTCCATACCTAATGATTCCTTCATGATCGTCTGCAGACGATAGACAACCATCGGTGCGGACGGACGAGCGGACGGTTCCAGTGAAACGCATTCTTGAGCTAGCTGGGCCACCGAAGACAGACACCCAGATGAAAACGTGACTTGTACGTCTCCTGACGCCACCTTCTGTAGAATCACCGCGTCCGGCATCTTCTTCCCAGTCACTGCGTCGACTCTCGCGTGAGAATACGGTAGGCTTTGTAAATCCAGTTCGGACAGCAGCACGCCGAACGAGAAGATATCCGCCACCTCACTGTAGCGCTCGGCCATCATGACTTCTGGAGCCATCCACAACAAAGTGCCAACACCCGCAGTCATCGTGTTCTCCTGTCGCTCGCGTGAAACACCGAAGTCGGTCAGCTTGGCCGTCAGATCATTCGTCAGCAGAACATTCTTGGACTTCAAGTCACGGTGAATCACGACGGGAGACAGCGAGTGAAGGTAGATGAGTGCCTGTGCAACATGATAGGCGATGTGGATTTTGTCGCTATCGAAGCCTTGGGGATGGCCACGCGAGTCGTAGGACTTCAGCAAAGACCTCAGATCACCACCCTGCATCAGCTCCGTCAGCATGCAGAGATCGTTTAGCGAATCCCATGAAACACCGACAAACCGCACTATGTGAGCGTGCGAGAGGCCAGCCATGAGTTTGGCCTCCGCTAGAAACACGTTCACCTTCTTGAGATCACTTCGTACCTCAGGGAACAGCACCTTGATAGCTACGGCTTGACGGTTGTAGGTTCCACGATAGACTTCTCCGAATCCACCCCGAGCGATGAGATCTTGCACTTTCACTTTGTCACGGGGAACGCGGGCTGCAATGATAGCATCTTCATTCCATAGTCCCGACCCTAGCATCGAGGGATCCGACTCGGCCGTGCCGCCAGTCCTGGTGTTGTTCCCGGTAATGAAGGGCTCTCGATGTGATCGCGTGTCGGAGTTGCCATTCCGCCTGCTTCGCCTCCACATGCAGCAAGCGATGGCAATGATCGCCACCAAAACGACTGCTACGCTTCCGGCAACACCCACGACCAGACCAACGGCTACACCACTTCCTCCAGAAGACGAAGACGAATGGGAGCTGGCTGATGATACACCCGATGATGTAGATAAGCCCGAATTTACGGAACCGGAGCCTGAAGCGCCAGCGGCCGACACAAACGTCGATCCAGAATTCACTAAAGCAGAGCCTGAAGCAGTCGAGGTCGAGCTCACGAAACCGGAACCCGATCCGTCAGATGCTGGCACAGTGCTGTAGAAACTAAATCCACCCACAACATCGTCTTCGAACGTCGTGCACTCGTGCGTTCGATTCGCTTCGGATGAAACGCGATAAACGCGGTATCCAGAGTCAGCAGCTCCAGGGCAGTTGAGCGAATCGGTCGTGTTACCCGCGTTGACTGCCAACACCAGACCAGTATTTGTCACACCAACAATTGCGCTTCTAACAGGGATGTAGAAGCCTTGATTGGCGAATAGTGCCGCGCACTTACCGTTGGCACGATACGCAGCCGTGTTACCGTAGATTGAGCACTTGATGTCATCGAAATACTTGACCACCAAGTATCGTTCACCGTCGAACAGCTCGGACAGACCTGCAAGATCGTCTGCACCACAGCTTTGCTTCACATATCCGATCAAGTCGCCATTGGCATCTTTCTTGGGGACGCAGCTAGTTTGAACTTGCGATGCGCACGACGTTTGCTTGACCACAAAGACGCCAGACGGCACTCCACTGCACGACGAGCCGTCGTATGTACTCCAATATTGGTACGACATGACTCAACACGGCGTCGGCTGACCTAGTAGATGGTTGGAAGCGTTGCGAATCTACCAGTGCTGCGGACAAACCTGTTGGCGTGGCCTGTTGTCCCTACGCTTCTGTAGTAGAAATGTGAAGTGAGCACAAAAAGAAGAAACAAAAACTACCAAGGAGATGAAAGGAAAGCCTAAATCATCCTTGCCAGCTTACCCGCTGCCGTTCAGCGTACAGCTGTACATCTTCCGTGCAGCTTCATGGATACGCATGCTTTGGCTCCGGTACGACTCGAACCACGAATGCTCAATGTCTTCAAGCAATGCGTTAGTTACCAGTGCAGAGCAGATAACAGTTGCGAGCCGGTGGACTTCGTTCCAGTTATGCATTTAAACGCATGAATCGTGGATTTCGTTCCAAACGTTCGTGCACTCGGAGGTGGTGATCATTCCCTTCAAGTGACCCGGGCCCCGTTCACTCAGGAACGGGGTGACAAGCAAAGGTTGCTTGTACGCCTCGGTGTAGTAGTTCCGCACGTCGTTCATGAGGTTGAGGCCGAGGAACGCCGGGCTGTCGACGTTGGTCAGCGAGGTGCTCCAGTCCACGTAGCCGAGCGTGACCGGGGCGCTGTGCTCGATCATCGAGCCTCTGATCATGACTGCGACATGGTGACGGCAGCAGTGGTGACGTCGCGAATGATCCAGTGTTCGACAGGGACTCGAACCGTGTTGAACACGCCGCAGTCAGATTGTTCATGAATGTGCATGCTGCGTACCCAGACGTATCCACTAGCACACCGTCGTCGGGGAGCTTCATGCCCGCGAGGTTATCGATGTCAGCGAACGGCATATATCTCAGCATCTAGCAAACACCACACTTGATATGGCGCCACTTGAATCGTCAGTCAATATCCTCCGCCTATTGCAACCTACTTGCCGTTTAAAATGTGCGCTGGCGCTTAGCATTGAAAGTTAGTTCTGCGTTTTCAGATTGGAGAAGTTCCAACAGATCCGTCCTGTTGTTCAACTTCGCGATATCGGCAGCATTAGCGCCATCCTTACTCTTGACCACCAGATTTGCACCTTTCTTCACAAGCAGCTTTACTGTCTCTTTGTGTCCTCGATATGCTGCCAGCATCAGTGGAGTCCATCTTGATTCGTTTACAGCATCGACATTTGCACCTCGATGAAGCAGCAAGCCAATCACGTCCACACGACCTTCTTCTGCAGCGATATGAAGAGCAGTACGACCATCTTTAGTCTTCAACTCGACAGAGGCACCACTACCTAGGAGAATTCCAACGATAGTAACCTGATCACGCTGCACCGCCGCCATGAGTGGAGTCCACCCACTCTCGTTCTGTATATTCACGTCGGTGCCCACGCTCACGAGCACTCGTGTGCACTCTGTCGACCGACTGTACACTGTTTCATGCAGTGCTGAGTCGCCATCGACATCTTGGGCGTCAACATTCGCGTTGTGGTGAAGCAGCAACGTCATAACCTCGACGTGTCCATTCTGAGCCGCGGCTGCCAAAGGTGCCGAACCCACACCGTGTTTATTAACTAGCGCTCCACACTCAAGTAGCGTCTGCACAGCTTCTGTCCGACCGCCTTCAGCCGCAAACGTCAAGGCAGTGTATCCATTCCACGTCATCTCGTCCACATCGGCTCCTTTCTCCAACAAAAGCCTCATGACTTCCACATGGCATTTTGTCGCGGCCAACATGAGCGGCGTCGGTGCTCCCCCATTGCTCAAACTCAAAGGAATTTTACCATCGAGAAGAAGACGAGCGATCCCCAATTGCCCCTTGTCTGCAGCGATACTCAGTGCGCTATCTCCGTTCTTGTCGATAGCACGCACAGAATTTGGTGCCGCGGTGATTAAAATCTCCGCCAGGGCAACAAACCCCCTCTCCGTAGCCAGCATGAGAGGTGTAATTCCCAATGTATCACCCAGTTCTACGTTAGCATCAAACGCCAACAGAACTCGAACAGCTTGGGGTTGCTCCCGGTTTACTGCCAAGTGCAGCGGCGTGCGGCCGTCGAAATTGACCAAATCAACGGACGCCCCACTCGTCAGCAGGAACGTGAGGCGGTATTCGATCGCGACTGGCGCGAGAAAGTGGTGCCGGCACTGAGAGTATTTCGCCAGCAGCTTGGACACTGTGATGTGGGCAATCCATTCACGGTGCCGTCGCAATTTCCGTGGCCGGAAGCTGCATGAGGGATGCGGTTGGGTAGTACTGTCGAACAAATCCGATGCGGAAAACATCGAGTGAATGGAGACAAGCACGAGCTGGAAGAGTTGGGGTTTGTGTGGGTTCATTCTGAGGCGGAGTGGAGCGAGCGGATCATGCCAGCTTTCGAGATATTCCGTCGCCTGAATGGCCATTGCCGAGTGCCAGGACCTTTTGTGGTGCCATCTGATGAGAATTGGCCAACCCCGTCATGGGGTCTCAAACTTGGAAATATCGTTTACAATATCCGCCGCCAAGACTATCATTACACCACCCAAGTATCGCACAGCAAAGCTCGATTGGAGGAGTTGGGGTTTGTATGGAATGCTTCTGAGTCGGAGTGGATCGAGCGTATCTTGCCTACTTTGGAGACTATCTGCTGAAGGCGCATTGTCGAGTGCCATACTCTTTTGTGGCGCCATCTGATGAGAATTGGCCAACCCCGTCATGGGGTCTGATGCTTGGAAATGTTGTGAACAGGATACGTAGTCATGGCTATTACTGCACCCAAGTTTCCCGTGATCTAGCTCGACTGGAGAAGTTGGGTTTTGTGTGGGACTTTTATGAGGCTGAGTGGAGCGAGCGCATCTTGCCAGCCCTTGAAGTTTTTCATAAAGTTCATGGGCAATGCCGGGTTGCTGGGTCGTTTTGTGGTTCCGTCGGAAGCAACTTGGCCGAAACAAGCTCATGGTCTCAAGCTAGGATCTACAGTACGCACCATATGCAAGAGCGCCTCCTACTTTGACCAGATTGCTCGGGCGATGGACTCGTTGGAGGCGATCGAATTCGACTCGAAGATCGCAGTCTCCAAGTCGAAAGAGCGCGTCGAGCCAATATTGGCCACGTTCAAGCAGCTGCATGGACATCGGAACGTGCCGCGCGACTTCGTGGTCCCGTCGAACGCTCTGTGGCAACAGAAAGACTGGGGCATCCAGTTGAGCAAGCTAGAGCCGAGATAATCATGAGATTTAGCTCGTTCACTGACTCGCACGAGCCAATTCTGCTACATGCACAAGCTGCCGTCCTGGCCGGAGGACCTCTTTACATCCATAGGAGTTCCGGTGTGATGACAGCTTCGAGTACAGTATGCCAGTGGTAGAAAGGTAACGAGCTAGAACACGAATCAATATTCTTGGTCCAAGCCTCCGGGAATCCAGAATTGCGAGCTATAGATCACATATCGCTGCAAACATGTTAAGGCAAGTGATGCACTTTATCTACCGAGAAATCGCGTGACTTCCCCACGGCTACCTTCTGAGAACTACTACGTAGTACCTTTTTCCAAGGATATGGTTCAGTCGTTTGGGGCAAATTGCATGTTTGGCTTTCGACCAGCCCAAGTGAGGGCGTGGCGAGGCGGGTTAGCGAAGCAACGAAAACTGAAAGTGATCTAGACTGCGGGCTGCTCGTCGCCGGGAGCAACTCGTCCTGTGTTCTGAGCAGGTTCTTGCGAAGGAGTGGTTACGAAACTCCTATCTCCATATCCGGAAACCGCAGCATCCTCCGGATGCTCACTATGGCAATGGTCTGGCCGGTCGGTGGGAGACCCTTACATCCACGGCATCGGCGTCTTGGTAAAAGGCTGGCAACCACTTGGCCGACCACTGGAGAAGGCACCGATGCAATGAACGACGATCAAGATCGGGAGCAGCGACACGTAAATGTAGGCGCGGTTGCTCCTCGAAACCGGTCTGGCTTCACTGGTGCGCGTATCATTGCGACATTGTACTTGACGTCCCATGAGGGCTTCAGACCGCCTCGCGCGAACATGTCGCCCTCCGTTCCAGGACGGGCAAACACGACTGGCGGTCACACCCAGGCTCAGATTCGGAGTGGTTCAGGACCGTCAACTTGGGTGGCTGGCTCGTGACGGAGCACTGGATAACTTGGGAGTCTGCGCTGTGGAGCGGCATTTCACGGGTTGAAGACCACAAGGATGCAGATCCCCGGCAAAGAAGAAGGTACAGCTGCGTTCGAGCGGCACCGCAAGACGTGGATCACCGAGGCCGACGTCAAGGAGGAGCAGGACTTGGACCACTTGAAGGGATGATCGAAGAGAGGGTACTCCCATCATTGCTAGTAAACACAGAGAAGTCGGCGACCCGGCACAAATATCTGCGGGACGAGTACTCGAATGTCTGGAACGACACCCACGCGTGCTTCATCTGGGGCTACGAAGGCAAGACGAAGGGTAGGTGCTCGCTGTGATCGACCAGAACCACTTGAAGACACCTCCGACGAACAACCACCTGTATGATGCATGGGCGGCCCTCCAAGGCATCTTCCATAATATCGACAACTTCCGCAAGCGGGGCCGCAAGCAACTTGCTTACTACAACGCCGATACGACGGGTGGCTGGGCATTCTGGACGTGGCGCAACTCGGACGCAAAGGTGAAGCGCACGGGCTGGTCCATGCGCTACCTCATCAGGAACTTCAGTCGATTCATGATGCCGACGCGGTAGTGCCAGAATTGATTCAGGCGCGTCTGCACATACTGTTCTTCGCTTGAGTGTTCTGTAGCTAGTTCTCCGCTAGATTATTTTCTCAAGTAAAATCCCACTCCGCAACCGTGGGGAAACGAATCGTCAATCACGAGCTAGATTTTCTAAAACTCATAAGCTTAAATTATTAAGGTGACTTAACCTTTGAATCTCTCGAGTCAAAACTCGAACAGGACAAGAAAAAGAGGCCTCGCGGGCCTTATTCTTTCGTTGAACTTCGTGGCCACTTCTCCATCCACTTCACCATAGCTTGAAATCGCTCTTCGTTCTGTGAACTGAAGAGCTGGTCACAAGTCAACTTGGAGATGTAATTCCGGGGTGCGCAATACAGTGCGGCATCGTGGGCTTCCTTCAACACGTCTAGTGGCCATTCTCCAATCTTAGTGCTAAGCACCTCAAGCATATATGTGTATTTGCTGCGCTTGGCAGCACTGACGAACGCCTTGTACTTAATCACTCGTGGAACGCGCTCCTCTGAAAGAAGCTTTACGATATACGCGATAATGGCGCGATTTCCGTGAATAGGAGCCTTCGTGAAGGCTTGGAAGATCGCCTCGGGAGAAACGCGCTTAGCGTCATACAGACTCGCCATCAATTCACTGTCACCACTGCCTGCAGCGGCTGCAAAGGCCTCGCCCATTGACTTCGAAGAAATCCGATGATCGTCGCGGATACACTCCAATACGTCGTTGTGGCCATTCTGAGCTGCAATTACGAACGCCTCATTAATCGTTTCGGCAGGAATGCAGCTGTCCTCACACAATGCCAACACGATGTTAGGCTGGTCAGGTCCGTAGACGTGAAAACTGTTGCCACAGCCAGAAGCCCTCTTGAAAGCAGCGACGATCGACTCGCTGGAGATACACTCGTTCTCATACAGTAGCTGAATCACCTCAACGCTGTCCGTGACCTCAAAAACTTTGTTCAGTGATTGCGATGACGCACGTTGCGTGTTGTAGAGGAAGAGTGTCGTCTCCTGTTGGGTGCCCCCGGTTGGCCCCGCAGCACCCTCAAAGCCCTTGTCAAACGTTTCGGATCCAATATGGCCTGTACCAAGCAGGAATTCCACCACACTCGTTTTCCCGTGAAGTGCCGCGCGGTAGAAGGCGTTGTTGATCGCCTTCAAGTGCTTGTACCCTCTCTTGTAGATGCATTTGACGCCGCTTAGATGTCCGTCGCGTGCCAGATGAACGAACAGGTTGTGGCCAGCAAAAAGCTTCGGGTACATGTCCTCGGCCCTCCGCACCAGTTCACTCTGCTTCGTATCCACTGCTGCTGCAAAGGCACCCGCCAAATCCCACCGAAATCCCTCCTGCTTGAGCAGAAACTCCACCACCTCCTTGTGTCTCCCAGCAATGGCAAGTGGCAGAGCCCGCGCTCCAAATGTTTTTACGTCCGTATACCGTTTAATTCTCGCGTGCTTCACTATAAACTTGACCACAGTCACGTGTCCATTTCCCGCCGCTTCCTTTAAAGTGTTCGCAGCTCCTGTGCGTTTTTCATGTTCCTGGCCTCGTTGCAGATCAACATATCGGAGCAGAGCCAGCAACATCTTGAGGTGGCCGCCCCCACCGGCAGCTGTGGCAGCTGCCAATATCATTTTCAGTCGGTCCTCTTTCCCTTTGCGGCCACTGTCCGAGTTCGAACGCAACAGCCTCGCCAGGACTTCTACGTGGCCTCTGGAAGCAGCAGCGACGAGCGGCTTGGCTACACTAGCGTCGAACTTGCTTAGGAGGTAGTCGAGCCACCGCATTTGAGCCGTAGCTGCTGCGTCTACGAGCGCCTCCTCTGGCGTCATCAGCAGTCGGTCGATTTGCTTCATAATGTGCGGGAGTGCAGTGATTCCGACGGGAAACGTTGCATCTTTGAGTCGCTCATAGGTGTCGCCCTCCGTTGGAGACGTTCGGGCTCGCTTCGACGCTTGAGCAGGTCGCGGGTCGGGGCCTGGTCGCGGTCTCTTGGAGGTTGGAGAGGCGGCGGGCATGTGGCAGAGGGGCCTGTCACTCGGACGGCAAATTGCGGAATGAAACGACACCGGAAAGGAAAGATCCCGGAAACACAATAATTATGTACGAAAACACAAAGCAGTTAGTTACCCTAAGCAGGTATCGGGGCCAGCTCACAGCGGTATAATCTTTATCCTGAACGCCTTTGAACATGTTGCAGTTGGAACATCCCGGTGTCATCTTGACTACTAGGCGGCGAGAACTCATATCGAACTTGCACTCTCGCCACGTCTTCACTTATACCAACTGCATTTCCCACCTCTTCTCGCAGAGTATACACATCAGGCTCCTCAGCATCAGGAACGATCTCTAGGAACCTGCACCACCTCTTCTCGCAGAGTATACACATCAGGCTCCTCAGCATCAGGAACGATCTCTAGGAACCTGCACCACCGACGTAGCAGCGGTCGGTCTTGAAGCAGGAACGCGTCCGTATTTCCTGTAACAACTGCAACTCCAGAACCCATAGCTGCCCTCATGTGCTCCTGAGCTTCCAGCAAAAATGCCAGCGTCTGGTACACACTCCCCATGTGACTGCAACAGGCACAATAACATCCACAGAAGCACCATCAACCATAAAGTTGACCGATCTCAAGTCTTTGCAGTTTACTGCAATCAATACCTGTGGTCAGTGAAAAATCTCTCGAAACCTTCAACCAGCAACACCGACGTCTCCTTGTCCACCACGTGCAGCGAACACAGGAAATGCTGCAGCTCTGCGCTGCTGTGGAGGTATCTAACACATTAGATAAAATATAATAATTAACTCACTTTCCGTATATATAAAATTAAATCCAATAAGTAATTAATATGCCTTACTTGATGTGGATGCGGCTCCAGATGCCGTTGTCCTCCCCCGTCTGCACCGGCAGGTGGCACTTGGCGCAGGGCGTGAGCGGCACGATCTGAGACGCCGCCGGCTGCTGCGA
>JAHQIV010000545.1:0-19089 GCA_030463285.1 Phytophthora europaea
AGAGCACCGAAAGCCTTTCGATAGCCGCTTGCAATTGTCGTGTCCGTAAGGTCATCCCACGCCGAACGAATCCACGTCGCCACCTTGATCCTGTCGGGCGCGCATAGGTTAAATTTCTTACCGCTGGTGTGAGCACGGAGCTGCTCGCGCAAATGTGCGACCCAGCAGTCACGCAAACGTGCCTTGAACGGGTAGTTCCAGGCCACGTCAGCTGGCTGGCACACTGATGTAGCACACTTAGGAACCTTCAACAGCACCACGTTGATTGATGCTGCGTACGAGACGACTTCTTTGGTCCAGTGACCAGAGAAGTCGTCCCACAGCAATAAAATCGGAACATGCATATCATTTCGCTGTGCGAAATGATATCTCAGAAATTGAACTGATAGCTTCTGGTCCCACCAACCTGCCCGACATCAAAACTAGAATTAGATTGAGCGGCCCCACAGCGAAATCCTTAAAATAGTGTACCTTTCAGGTTGCCGTAGATTTCTAATTGCTGAGTCTCGTGGGCTACACTCACATCCATCCACATTGTCTTGCCAAACCCATAACGAAGTCGCTGGTTTTCTTCGACCATAGCAGGAATTTTTGAGGGCTTGCCCTTAAAGATCACAAACGGGCGGTATTTTACGCCGTCGGAGTCACCCAAGAGCATGACCGTGGCTCGTTCTTTTGTTTTTCCGGCGCAACGCACCCAAACCGTCTTGGTGCCCTTGGAATTAATAGTCCTGGTTGGTAAAAATTCAAAGAATCCAGCTACACAAAATAGGTGTTATACAAAAATCAAGATACAAATGTGATTTAGTCCAAAATGCTCCGCGTTGTACACCTTTTTGACACCAAGGTCCATCATGGTTTCTCACACCTTCACAGCGAAAGCGGCGGCTATTTCATTAAGGTCACCCGGCGTCCTCTGCCCCATACGCGTTCTTGCCCTTATCGACAGTCGGTGGCGTGCCTTGAACGCTTTCTGCCACCTCCATGACCCCTTGAACTCCTTGATGCCGTACTCAGCAGCGACATCCATAGCTTCTAGTTCCAACATCTTTGATGAAATAGGCACGCCCTCTTTACGGAGATCATTGACCCATTTTACAAGGTCAACTTCCGCTTCCTTAGGTAGTTTGTACCTATTCCCTTTGGACGTGCCTTCTTCTTACCGCTATCTTTCTTCGCGGAGCACTGCGTTCAGGTCGCTGGAAGCTTTCTTTGACAGCAGTCCCCCTTTAGATCTCTGCCCCCCTGGTGGTCCATCAAATTCGTCGGTCATTTCCAAGACTTCATCGATATTATCAAGTATTCTTGTTTGCGAAGAGTTCCCATCCCCTATCTGGCTCAGCCTCTGTGTGAAATTGGGGACAGCTACAAGTTCAGTATAGGGATGCGTCTCGTTGTAATTCGCAAATTTACCTTTTGAGAGTCCTTGAACTCCTTATCAATTGAGTTTGCACACGTCTCCAGTTTTCGAAGGCGCCTTGCGCAGCATTTAGCTTCTCCCGTGCAGTGAAGGAACCCCGGCGTTGGGCCCTTAGGGGGCATCGCCAATCGACAAATGAATGGCGAGCGCTTAGCTGTCTCTATCTGAACCATTACCGGTACACTACCGGTAAATTTGTATCTAAATATTTGCAACGGAACTTATAAGCGGCACTGAAACGGAGTTCATAATCGTGCAATCTGATTGGTCGCTCTTATATGAGGTTGTCGACTACAAGCGGAGGAGGTCGGTAATACATGTTGTACTCACTTCAATCAAGCTCCTGAACCAGATGGGATAACAGTAGTGATCTGCTGGATGCGTTGTGCAAAGAGTTATTACTCTCTGCATTAGTCCCCTAGGCGGGATCCGTTTCTGCTCTGTGGCAGCACTGGGTGGTATAATCAGGGTGCTCTGGATGAGGCATTCGGGATAAAAACAAAATAGTACAGAATGCCTCAATTGGATCTCCAGGGGGTGCCTCAAAAATCGACATGGATACACACTGGTTGAACCTTGATCCATTCGCAGCGAACACAGTACCCAAACGAGGGGCAGCTAGGCAACGACGCCCCCGCCCCCTCTCTCCTATTTCACCCTCACGTTATGTGGGTAGCTGCCAGCGTGGCTCGAAATGTGAACGAATGCCTCGGATACCCGCGATAAAAGCAGAAGAGCACTGAGACAAGATAGAACTAGGTCTCGCATTATCCGATGGCACTGGGCCTTTGACCAGTAGTAGCGGTGACTACAGGCAAGGTGGAGCAAACTGTGTTCAGAATTTGCGAGAACTTTCAGCGAGAAGGAAAGCCACAGTCTGAAGAGCTGAGTCTAATTCTCAATGGCTACACAATGTGCATGTCATGCAGTCCAGCTAAAAGCGTCGCCATCTTCGTGAAGTTCGTCGAGATAATATTGAGTGTCACCAACACTCAGCACACAAAAAGTGGGAGGAGTACCAAAAGCTTCCTAAACACACTTGTCCGATACTGGTTGTTTCGGCTGATTTCGCTTCTTTGTATTGCTGTGTTGCGACCCCTGCTTGTATTATTTCAGTCATTCAGCGTCTCATTCGCGAATACCCCGTAGAAACTAATGATTGAGCTGGTGTCACAGTCACTTTAGAGTTTTTTGTGTTTGATGGATGCAGTGATGGCTTCATACTGCATGTTGGGCACATGAAGCAATATGATACAATCATCCGCTGCATTGTGAAAGTGGCGAGCTTTAGATAGCCTCGCTGAATATCGTGAACAGGTCCGCGACAGATCTAAAGCTCGCCACTTTCACAATGCAGCGACTAATGTTGATGGAAGCCTTGGTCATGTTACACAAGAATTTATCGCTGTCAGTTCGCTATGTTGTCGCGATTAATAACTAAGCAACCATGCGCTCGAAGGTCAACTACAAGCCGCCCAGTATGTGGCTTTGCTGGAGTTAGCCTGTAGCGTACTGTAATAGATCTCGGCATCACCGAAGAAAATGGTAGTGACTGCGGAGGTCGAACTGTGAGGTACCCCTGAGGCACTGTTTCCTGCCTTTAATATAGGATTTGTATTGAAACCCTAACGGTACCTCAAATTGAGTGAAGTAATGTGCCTCAAATCACCGAATTGTGGCAAAGAGGCACCACTACCTCGTTCAGAGCACCCTGGGTATAATAATCCAGGTATAAGCTATACCGTATATATGTAGCTCACCACTGGTAAGCAAAGCCCATGCTGCGGTATGTGCTCTGGCTTCTTCATTACGTTTATCTTGTACTTCTCATACAATCCAGGGCCTCCATTTTGGCGAGCCACTTACGGATCGGCGCCCCTAAAATCGCGCACTTTCCAAGATTAGGGCCGTTTTTCGTTAGGTGAATCATTCTCAACAGCGAGGTAGAATTGTAGGACGATAAAACGACCTCGTCTCTAGCACATCTCGAATACTTCTACAATTCTACCTCTGTTAAGAACGGCCCCAAGTGTTAGTTTTTTGTGGCATTTGTCTGCTTTGAAAGCAGACGCATCCTGTGCTGTTCGTAAATCGCGTTTCCCAACGCCGCCGGACATCTTACAGTACCGGTACCTGTACCTCATTCCTCAACTCGCCCTGCAGCCCTTCAATCGCCGGCATCCGGAAATCAACCATGCGTCTGCCATCCACGCTCCTGGTAGTGGCTACGCTCACGCTTCTCGCGAGCGGCAGCGCTCTTGCGGATGCCCACCAGGGCACGAAGGTCTCCACGATAGCGTCTCCTGACCTCGACGTGTTGGCTGTGAGCCCCAACGCCGGTGACGAGAAGAGATCCCTGCGCGGTCTCAAAAGCGTTGATGAAGCGGACGAAGACAGATTGGCCGGTGCCAACATGTTCAGCGTGCCGAAGCTCGAGAAAGCGATGAAAGATCCCAAGTACGCGAAGACGCTGATGATGAGGTGGAAGCGTAATGGATACGACATCGAAGACGCAAAATTTAGACTGCAGAAGACCACCCTGCGCAACGACGCGACGCTCAACACTGCTGTCTACCACAGATACGCTGCTTGGCTCGATAAGCACTTTTCACGCCTCGACGGTAATCTCCCTTCGGGTGGTAACAACCTGTTCGACAAGACGAAGATCGAAAAGGCAATGGAAGACAGCAACGCCGCGAAGGCGCTGTTCAGGAAATGGAAAACCCACGACTTTGAGTCGAACGATGTCTTCTACAAGCTCAAGGAGTTGGGCCTCAAGACCGGCGATGCCACCTATGACAAGCTATACAGGAATTACGTGTCTTGGCTCAACGTCCATTACCCGTCCGGGGAAACAAAGGGCTTGGCGCGCAAGTCGGACTTGTTCATGGAGTCGATGCTCCGGAACGCCAGGACGGACACCACTTACGCTGAGAGTCTGTTCAGGGCATGGAAAACGAACGGCTACAGGACAACTAGAGTCGAGGAGATTCTGAAAACCACGCTTGGTGGTTCCGACGGCAAGCTGCTCGCGCAGTACAAAACCTGGCTCCAAAGCTCAAAGACCACTCGTTCGTGAAGGGCTCTTGCATACGTGCATGCACAAGCGGATACTGGCAGGCTACTACTAGGAACTACAGTAGTAATGACTGCGTCTTGAATACTGCTTGGCCAATCCGCCTCCTACTACTACGTCTAGTCGCAAATACTACGTACAACGTAGTAGTGTTGACCTCCTATCCTCTCGTTCGTGAGTCTCCTCGATTTCAAGTTATTCAGCATGTAGTAAAGTGCCCCATGATGGCTACTGTAGCTCAAGGACCGACGGGGTGCGTACGTTTCGCCTCGATCTTCCATGAAGAGTCTCTTTCATGCCACGGGGGCGTCTTCGTTCCCAGTTAGGAATCGTCGGCGCGGGGATCAAGACGCGACTCGGCCATGTCGAACCCGCGGATGCAATGGGTGAGTCAGCGCATCGTGGAGACGTTCGAGTCGAACGTGACGCAAATTGAAGTGAACGAGTTCCTGGCGTCTCCCAGTACCCGAAAGCTCTTCGACGAGTTGTTGAGCGGCAAAGACGCATGCAAAGTGTTCGTGCACTTCCAGAATGGAGCAACCGTCGCTACGGTCGAGAACGGGGCAGCGCCAGCTACCAACGCAGACGCTACAGCAGCTTCCAATAACAATAGTAAACTGTGCGTGTCGCTGGGCAACTCGATCCCGATCCGAGCCAAATGCTGCTTCTTCCTGAGAACCACAGCGGACGGGAAGCCGGTCGACGTCCAGAAGGCCAGCGACAATGCCATTTGCTTCGGTGAGTTGGCCCCAAACATCTTGAGAGACCTCGAGACGACCATCAGCTCGTTGTTTTCGCCGCTTTTGAAGGCGAAAGACGAGTGGGGGAAGGCCGACGCCGACCTGAAGAACGAATTCATGACGGAATCCGAGAAATTCGCCAACGACCTCAAGGAGGCACTCAACAGTATGGACAGCGGACTCGAGTTGAGGAGACCCGATCGCAGTATTCTAGCGGAGACCGTGAACAACGCAGGCCACGGTGTCAACGGGGCCAGGGTGTTGCAGGTGTCCGACTCGCCGAAGCTGATCGCACACTATGAGGAAGTGCTCAAGGAATGGTGCGACGTCATCTCGACGTACCTGGAGACCAACACGACAAATGATGGGAAGGGGAACAATGACCAGACGATAGACGACGATGGCCCCATGGGGGAGCTCGAG
Source organism: Phytophthora europaea (assembly GCA_030463285.1). Classification (NCBI taxonomy): domain Eukaryota; phylum Oomycota; class Peronosporomycetes; order Peronosporales; family Peronosporaceae; genus Phytophthora; species Phytophthora europaea. The sequence goes on from JAHQIV010000545.1 coordinate 5,660, forward strand.
TACTGGCGGCGACGGATGCAGCGTCTTACTAGCATCACGGAGCAGCTCAAGATGAACGAGTACAAGGACGTTTTCGCGGTGCTCAGCCGGACGACGAAAAGTGTCAGTGACGACACGAAGCAGCGCATCCAGACGTTGCTACGGCGGTGGAAGCAGATCGATATCGGCATCACGGAGGCGGCTAACGAGGCCAAGGACAACGTCAAGTATCTGTTCACGCTGGAGAAGTTCATCATCCCGCTGTACAACGGCACGCCCAGTTCCATTATCGACACGCTGCCCGCCCTGATGAACTCGATCAAGATGATTCACTCGATTGCGAGATACTACAACACCACGGAGCGCATGGCGAACTTGTTCACGAAGATCACCAACCAGATGATCACAAACTGCAAGCACTGCGTCACCGGGGGTGAGACGTACGAGGTGATGTGGGATAAAGACCCCGAGGAACTGGTGCGGCACCTGGACTCGTGTCTGAAGCTGAACGAGGCCTACCAGCAGCAGTATCGCGTCACTAAAGACAAGCTCTTTGCAACACCGAAGGGGAAGCAGTTCGAGTTCAACGAGATGAAGATCTTCGGCAAATTTGATCTCTTCTGCCGGCGCGTTATGAAGTTGATTGACATGTTCACAACGATCCACCAGTTCTCGTCGCTGGGACAGCATCGACTCGAAGGAATGGAAGACCTGATCGCGAAATTCAACTCGATTATCCGCGAGTTCCAGTACCGAAACCACGATCTGCTTGACTACAAGAACAACCGCTTCGACCGCGACTACGTGGAGTTCAATGTCCGGATCTCCGACCTGGAAGGCTTACTGCAGAAGTTTATCAACGATTCCTTCGAGAACATCACCTCCATTGAGCACTCGCTGAATCTGCTACGCAAGTTTCAGACGATTCTGCAGCGTGAGAACCTCAAGTCGGACTTGGACTCCAAGTTCAACGTCATTTTCCAGAACTATGGACTGGAGCTGGAGCACGTTTTACAGCAGTACGAGAAGTACAAACAAAACCCTCCGTACCCTCGTAACTTGCCGCCAGTGGCAGGCAACATCACGTGGTCTAGGCACCTCCTTAAGCGGATTGAGGAGCCCATGAAGAAGTTCGAGTCCAATCAAAATGTATTGGCAAGCAAAGACGCCAAGCGGATTATTCGCATGTACAACAAAGTTGCTCGAACGCTGGTAGCGTTCGAGTACATTTGGTACCAGGCTTGGGTTCAATACATTGATACGGCGAAGGCAGGTCTGCAGGCCACGTTGATTATCCGCCACCCTGAAGATAACAAGCTTTACGTCAATTTCGACCCTGAAATTCTGCAACTTTTACGAGAAGCCAAGTGTTTGGACCGCATGGGCATCGAGATACCAGAAGCGGCGAAGATTGTGCTACTACAGGAGGACAAGTTCAAGAACTACTACAATGAACTCCAGTATGCACTAGCGGAGTACGACCGCATCGTGACCAAGGTGATTCCGGTGACCGCCATGCTCCTGCGACCTCACTTTAACGACATGGAATTCAAGCTGCGCCCGGGGATGATCACGTTAACGTGGACGAGTATGAACATTGAGGCGTATCGCAACCACATCCACTCGGGCTTGCAGCATCTCGAGGAATTGGTGACTAACATCAACGACATCATCGAGAATCGGATCGAGAAGAACATGCGCATCGTCTCGAAAACGATGTTGGTGGATCTGCCAGTAGACCAGTCGTTCTCTCTCGATGAATTTGTGACGATGCAGAGCTCCAATATCAAGCGAGCAGGAGCGCTGCTGCAAGGCAAGAACGTCGAGATCGAGAACGCAGTGGAGGACTTACTGAAGATCATCATGCAATACCCGCTGGACTCACACATCGAAGGCGTCTCGAACGAGGAGGCCATGAAGCTGAAGAAACACTACAACCACTTCATGTACCAGGCACTACTGCACTGCACAAAGAACTCGCTGAATACCATCAAGAAGCGCGTCGCGTCCCGCGTAACATCCTCGATCTTCACTATCGAGCGGCCATTCTTCGAGGTGGACGTCCAGCTCAGCGTGCCGAACGTCCAGCTGCATCCGTCGTTAGATGAAATCCAGCTTGCCATTAACAAGGCGGCACAGACCATTCTCAGCTGCTCGAAGGAGTTGCTAGACTGGGGTCAGAGCGATTTGTCCTCGGCCGTGTCCAATTCAAACTCTAATGGTTCGGATAGCAACGGGAATGCTACTGGCCACCCCAACGCTGGCAAGATTACCTTCTTCGATCGGATCACCAAGGACATCGAGATCGTGCGCGTTGTGCTGCTGCTCACTGGTAGCGTCCAGGGTCTACGCAACAATGTGACTGAGTACTTGGGGTCTTTCAAGAAGTACGAGTGGCTCTGGATGGAGCAGAAGGACGTGTCGTATGAGAACTTTCTCAAGAAGAACCCGGAGCTGCAGGACTTTGAGAAGAAACTCAAGTCATTTGTCGAGATTGACCAAGAGATTTCAAGCCTCACCCCCATCCACAACATCGGCGCGCTCTCTTTAAACACTCGAAACATCAAGTTACAGCTTAAGCACGAGAATTCGCAGTGGAAATTGAAGTTCTCCGACAACCTGCACAACCAAGCACGTCGAAAGATGGAGTCACTAACGGAATATTTCAGGTCGACTATGGGCAAACTCAATCGTAAGGTGGTGGATCTGGACTCTCTCCGGTTTGTCATGAACTTGCTGAAGGAGGTACGCGCTCGAGAAAGCGGTATCAATATGGAGATCAATCCGGTGCTGGACATGTACGAGATGCTGGAATACTATCTGCCGGACGGATTCATGGAGAAGGAAGAAATGGACCAGAAGTCGGTCTTGCGTAGCAATTGGCGCAAGCTCATCCACCACGCTGAGACTCGCACGGACGAGCTCAGCAAGACTCAGGCTGGTTTCAAGCGCAGTCTCCTTCGCGATATCAAGGAGCTGATTGTCGATGTGAAGCACTTCCGCGAAGACTATCTGGCAAATGGTCCCATGGTTATCGGGATCCCTCCGGTGGAAGCTGTGGAGAGACTTAACCGCTACAAAGAGGAGTACAAGATTCGCGAGCGCAAGCACGAGCTGTACCTGTCAGGCGAAGAGCTCTTCGCGCTCCCGAAGACGACATACCCGGAACTGGAGATGACGAAGAAAGAGCTTCAGCTTCAAGACAAATTGTTTGGCTTGTACACGGACGTCCTGAGTACCATCGAAGAGTGGAAACAGATTCCGTGGCTCTCTGTTGCTGAGAGAGTGCAGTCCATGACGGAGAAGGTGGATGCATTCTCCCTTCGGTGCAAGAAGATGCCCGGGAAACTGCGTGAATGGGAGGCGTATACCGATCTGAAGAAGATGATCGACGACTTCACCGACGTCTTACCGCTGCTGCAGGAGTTGAGCAAGGAATCCATCAAGCCTCGACACTGGGAGGCTGTCATGGCAATCACAAAGACGCAGTTGGACGTCACCGCGCCAGATTTCAAGCTCCAGGCTCTCATGGATGCCAACATTGTCGAGTTCAAGTCTGAAATCGAAGAGGTGACCGACGGGGCCGACAAACAGCTCAAGATCGAGATCCAACTCGCCGAGATTTCGGCTCGGTGGGAGACCGAGGAGTTCCAGTTCCAAGACTGGAAGAGCCGCAACGTGCCGATCTTGAAGGCGGTTGTGCCTGTCGTGGAGGAGCTCGAAGAAACGCAGATGAACTTGCAAACGATGTTGTCCATGCGTCACGTGATTCCGTTCAAGGATGTGGCCCAAGGCAAACTGGAGCAATTGTCGGACACTTCCGAGACGCTGGAACGATGGATCAAAGTGCAAATGTTATGGTGCTCCCTCGAGTCCGTGTTCACAGGCGGCGATATCGCCAAACAAATGCCTGTGGAAGCGAAGAAATTCCAGAAAGTTGACAAGGATTGGGCCAAGATCATGGCCAAGTCGGAGGAGATCAAGAATGTGGTGGCCTGTTGTTCCAGTGAACTGCTCAAGTCGTGTCTACCAACGATGTATTCCGAGCTGGAGAAGTGCCAGAAGAGTCTCGAGGGGTATCTGGAGCAGAAGCGGAATAAGTTCCCTCGGTTCTACTTCGTGTCGAACCCTGGTCTGCTTATGATCTTGTCGCAAGGCAGTGACCCGTTGAGTATGAATGAGCACTATGAGAAGGTTTTCGACTCCATTGAGAGGGTTTACCACGACAAGAAAGACAAGACTTTGATCCACACGATGGTGTCTGGCGTCGAGGAAGTGCGGTTCTCGCAGATCGTCAAGGCGCAGGGGAACATTGAGGACTGGTTGGCCACGTTGCTGCGTGGGATGCAGATCACTATGAAGGACATTTGTCGACAGAGCGCCATGGACATTGGCGTCGTGGGCAACGACTTGAAGCGACTGCGCGAGTTTGTTGATCGGTACGTGGCACAGTTCGCTCTTCTCGGGATTCAGATGATGTGGACGACGGACATTCAGACCGCGCTGGAGCAGTGTCGAGCGAAGAAGAACATCATGAAGGACACGAGCACCAAGCAGGCGATGGTGCTGACGGAGCTGTCGAACTGGTGTCTCGGAGATCTCGGCTCCAAGGAGAACCGCATCAAAATCGAGACGCTCGTGACGATCCACGTACATCAACGAGACGTGATGACGGATCTCGCTACCCTGTACAAGCAGAAGAAGATTTCGGATCCGAACGACTTCGAGTGGCTGAAGCAAGCTCGATTCTACTGGAGACCGGGCAACGCAGACGAGTTTAACGCTGATGGGGCGTGTGTCATCTCGATCACTGACGTCGACTTCAACTACCAGTTCGAGTACCTTGGCTCGAAGGAGCGATTGGTGGTGACTCCGCTTACGGATCGATGCTACATCACTCTAGCTCAGGCTCTAGGAATGTACTTCGGAGGAGCACCCGCTGGTCCCGCAGGAACGGGCAAAACGGAGACGGTGAAGGATCTGGGTCGTACACTAGGAATCTACGTCGTGGTGACCAACTGTACGGACCAGCAGAAGTACACGGATTGTGCCAAGATCTTCAAGGGGCTGTGTCAGGGCGGGCTGTGGGGGTGCTTCGATGAGTTTAACCGTATTCAGCTCCCCGTGTTGTCCGTGGTGGCGCAGCAGGTGCTCGCTATCCAAAACGCCAAGAAGACTGGAACCAAGTACTTCCAATTCCCCGGTGATCCTCAGAATATTCTGCTTACACAAGTCTGCGGCTACTTCATCACGATGAACCCTGGTTATGCCGGTCGTCAGGAGCTCCCTGAGAACCTCAAGGCCTTGTTCCGAGGGGTGGCCATGATGGTGCCCGATTTCGAGATTATCATGAAGGTGAAGCTCTGTTCAGTCGGGTATTCCGAGTACCAAGACCTCGCCAAGAAGTTCTTTATCCTGTACAACACGTGCAAGGAGCAGTTGTCCGCACAGAAGCACTACGACTGGGGGCTGCGTAACATTCTCGCGGTGCTGCGAAGTGCCGGTAAGATCAAGCGCGACAACCGAAACGATTTGGAATCCAAGCTGCTGTACCAGACCTTGCGCGATATGAACCTGTCCAAGCTTGTGGCTCAAGATGTGCCGCTCTTCTTGTCGTTGCTCGCGGACTTGTTCCCTACTGTCCAATTTCCCCCCAAGGGCTCCTATCCCGAACTCACTGTGGCTCTACAAGCTGAAATCGAGAAGCAAGGGATCGTGGACCACCCCGGTTGGTTCAACAAAGTCATTCAGCTCTACGAAACCCAGCTCGTGCGCCATGGTATCATGCTTGTCGGTCCTACCGGCGGTGGCAAGACCAAGATCTTCGACGTCCTCATGCAAGGTCTCACCCTAACTACCAACATCGTCCACAAACAGTCAAAGTTGAACCCGAAAGCGATCCGAGCCGCTGAAATGTATGGAGAAGTGGACCCCATGTCTGGAGAGTGGACGACGGGCGTGTTTGCAGCCATGTGGGCCAAGTACAACAACAAAGCCAACAAGTTCATCATGTGGATGACGTGTGATGGTCCTGTGGATGCGATCTGGATTGAGGATCTGAATACGGTCCTTGACGATAACAAGATCCTAACTCTTGCCAATGGCGACCGCATGCCCATGACGGACAATGTCAAGCTCATGTTCGAGGTGGAGACGCTGGTCAACGCTAGTCCTGCCACGGTGTCACGAGCTGGTATTGTCTTCATCAGTGATACAGATCTCGACTGGTCCCCCGTTGTCGAGGCATGGATTCGGAAGCGTCCTCCGACGCACCAGCAGATTCTTCGCGATCTCTTTATGAAGTATATGGGCGAGAACAACCCGCTGAACCCCGGCCACTGCTTCGACTACTTGAACCGCAACACGGAAGGAGTCATGACCGTGTCTCGCGTTGGTCAGGCGTCTCGACTGTACAATTTGATGACGGGCTTGCTCCTTGGTGACCATGGCACAACATTGTCAGAGGACCCTGCAAAGTTAGCCATCCAGCTTGAGAAGTTGTACTTGTACTGCCTCTGCTGGTCTCTCGGTTCGCTCTTAGAGCAAGAAGACCGTGTGAAATTTGACGAATGGCTTCGACAGTATGATGACAACGCGCTACTGCCCAAATGTGAGCCTGGACAAACCGTGTACGAGTACTTCGTTGATCCTCAGACGTGGGATTGGAAGCTGTGGCGACCTGCCAAGTGGGAGTACCCCAAGGGATCCAAGCAGCTCGACTTTTCCAACTTGCTGGTGCCTACCATGGATTCCGTCCGAACGCTTTATCTCATTGAGAACCTGCACAAACAACGGAAGCCGGTGTTGATGGTGGGGGGGCCTGGTACTGCCAAGACTTCATCGGCGCTCATGTTTTTCAACGATCTCAGCCCGGATATCATGATGATCAAGCGAGTCAACTTCTCCAGTGCTACAACTCCATTCATGTTCCAGAATGCCGTCGAGAGCGAACTGGACAAGCGTGGTGGAAAGAGTTTCGGTCCTCCTGGGGGGAAGAAGATGACCGTGTTCCTCGATGATCTCAGTATGCCGCTGGTTAACGCTTGGGGTGACCAACCTACACTCGAAATCGTACGAATGATCATTGAGTTAAGCGGCTTCTGCTTCCTATCGAAGGACCGACGTGGAGATTTCAAGGTCTGTGAGGATCTGCAGTACGTGGGGGCCATGGGCCACCCCGGAGGAGGTCGAAATGACATTCCTAACCGTCTCAAGCGTCAATTTTACTTGTTCAACTTGATTCTGCCCTCGCTCACGTCGATCGATGACATCTACGGTCAAATGCTTGCCGGACGATTCGACCCAGAGACGTACAGCAAAGACACCCTTGCCATCGTGAACAAGCTTACTCGTGCTACCATTGACTTGTGGAACTACATGAAGGCCAAGTTACTGCCCACCCCGGCAAAATTCCACTACATTTTCAATATGCGTGAACTGAGTCGCGTGTTCCAGGGCATTCTGCTCACCCCGCCCGAAACATTCACCAGTGGAGGTGGTATCCGAGTCACACAGGGAAAACTCGCCAAGATGGACCCTGGTCAGGTCGTTTTGCTCACGTGGAAGCACGAGTGTGCCCGCGTGTTCTGCGATAAGCTCACGAACCACAAGGACAAGGACATCTTCAACGCGTACATGAGGGAGCTCGTCAAAAGCCACTACGGAGACAGTCAGGAGGAGTTCTGTCGGCAGCAGTACAATATGGTGAATTTCCTCCGTGACCCGGAAGAGGACGAGGAAGGCGGCATTGCGGATGCTGCACTGAAAATCTACGAGCCTGGCGGCACAGTCGCAGACGTGCGCTCTCGCGTCCTCGAGTTCCTGGACAAGTACAACACCGACTTCCCTCAGCGCCAGATGCGCCTTGTGCTTTTCGACGATGCCCTGGACCACTTACTGCGAATTTCGCGCTTGCTGGAGATGCCGCGAGGTTCGGCTCTGCTCGTTGGTGTCGGTGGGTCGGGGAAGCAGTCGCTCACACGGTTGGCCGCGTATATGGCGGGGTCTACCATCTTCCAGATCGTTCTCACCAAGACGTACAATACCAACTCCTTCATGGAAGACATCCGCACGCTGTACAAGTCCGCGGGTCATCTCCGAAAGTCCACGACGTTCCTGTTCACGGACGCGGAGATCAAGAACGAGATTTTCTTGGAGCTTATCAACTCGATTCTCATGACGGGTGAAGTGGCCGGTCTGTTTGCCAAGGACGAGATGATGGCGATGACTGCGGATCTGCGCAACTCCTTCGTCAAAGAGCGTCCTGGGCAGGCTGAAAGTCAGGCGAACCTCAAACAATACTTCACAGACTGTGTCCGTGACAACCTCCACGTTGTGTTGTGTATGTCGCCGTTGAACGCGAAATTTGCTGAGCGAGCGAGGAAGTTCCCGGGGTTGATCAGTGGGCCGACGATCGACTGGTTCTTGCCGTGGCCTGAAGACGCGCTGATTGCCGTGTCCAAGGGCTTCATCCAGGACTACCCGATGGAATGTGATGCGACTACGAAGCAAGCTCTTATGACACACATGGGCATGGTACACCGCATTGTCACAGACTTGTGCGAAGAGTACTTCCAGAAGATGCGACGACGCGTGTACCAGACGCCCAAGTCGTACTTGAGCTTCATCGAGTCGTACAAGAAGATGTACAATGTCAAGCTCGACGAAATCAAGGTGAAGGAGCAGCGAGTGAACCTCGGACTCAAGAAGCTCATTCAAGGCGCGGAAGATGTGCGAGCGATGTCCATCGTGCTAGCAGACGAGCAGGTGAAGCTCGAGAAAGCTACAGAAGAGACCAACACGATGTTGCAGTCTCTGCAAGTTTCGTCCGCGGAAGCGCACAAGGAAGGCGACCAAGTGGCTCAGATCAAGGCCAAGTGTGAGGAAGATGCCGCTCGGATTTCGGCTGAGAAGGAGCTGTGTGAACACGACTTGGCCAAGGCAAAGCCCTTCGTCGAGGAAGCTGAGACCGCCATCGACTCGATCAAACCGGCACACATTGGCGAGATCAAGAAGCTGGCCAAGCCTGCCGATATTATCCGTCTCGTGTTCGACGGCGTGCTGATCCTGTTCAAACTGCCGCTGATCCCGGTGAAGCAGGTCAAGTTGAACGTGGCCAAGCAGGAGATCGACTTCTTCGAGACTTCGTTCTCGCCGTATGCCCAGTCGATGATGAGCGACTCGAACTTCCTCAAGAACGTGCAGAGCTTCGGAGCTGTCGGGAAGGACATGATCAACGAAGAGACCATCGAGCTCTTGACTCCGTACATGGAGCTCGAAGGTTTCCAGCCGAGTGTAGCGAAGAATGCATCGCTTGCAGCTGAGGGACTGTGCACGTGGGTGCGCGCCATGAAATTCTACCACGAAGCATCAAAGGTGGTGAAGCCCAAGCTCGAGGCGCTGACCATTGCTGAAGGGCAGATGGAAGCTGCCAACAAGGCTCTGAGCGCTGCTGAGCACCGACTTTCCAAGTGTAAGGAGCGTCTGAACGAACTCCAGCAAATGTTCGAGGCGCAAATGGCGGAGAAGAAGCGCATCGAGGACGGAGCGAACGCCCTGGCACGAAAGATGCAGCAGGCGTCCGATCTGATCAACGGTTTGGCTGGTGAACGCGTTCGTTGGACGGACGACTCGAACAACTTTGCAGACCTGAAGAGACGATTGGTAGGCGATTGTGCTGTAGCGTGCGCCTTCGTGTCGTACTGTGGCCCCTTCAACCAGGACTTCCGGACCTACATGGTGCAGAGCAAGTTTGTACCAGACTGTGAGTCGAGAAACGTCCCCGTGACGGTGGACATTGATGTGATCACGTTCCTCGTCGATATCGGCACTGTGGGTGACTGGAACATGCAGGGACTGCCCACGGACGCGCTGTCGATTCAAAACGGTATCATGGTTACGCGGTCCTCGCGCTACCCCCTGCTTGTCGATCCGCAGGGCCAGGCTCTGTCTTGGATCAAGAACAAGGAGTCTGAACGTGTACCGAGCTATGGTACGACGTCCTTGAATCATCCGAAGCTGAAGGATCAGCTCGAGTTCTGCATGGGCGAAGGTAAGGCACTGATCGTGGCCGGTGTTGAAGAGGATATCGATCCCATGCTGGACCCTGTGCTGGAGAAACAAATCATCGTCAAGGGTAAGAGTATGTCGATCAATGTGTCCGACAAGAACATGGAGTTCAACCCGGCCTTCTCGATGTACTTCATCACGCGTCTGCCAAACCCTCACTTCGGTCCTGAGCTGCAGGCCAAGACGACAGTTATTGACTTCACCGTCACCATCAAAGGTCTCGAGGAGCAGCTACTTGGCCGTGTGATCGGCAAAGAGCAAAAGGCGCTGGAAGAGCAGCTCGCGCAGGTGCTGGAGGATGTCAATATGAACACAAAGTCGCTGTTAGCTCTCGATGCATCGTTGCTGGAACGCTTGACTTCCAATACAGGCAACTTACTGGAAGATGAGGAGCTGATCGGCGTGCTAGCCAACACGAAGGAGAAGGCTGCCGAGGTGAAGGACAAGTTGATCGCTGCCGCCGACACGCGAAAGTCGATTAACGAAAAGCGCGAGCAGTTCCGACCCGTAGCAACGCGTGGCTCCGTGCTGTACTTCTCGGTGGTGGAGACGTCGCTCATCAACTGCATGTACCAAACGTCTCTGAACCAGTTCCTTGCCTTGTTCATGAAGTCCATGGATGTGGCGGAGAAGGCCGCGTTGGCCTCCAAGCGCGTGGCGAACATCATTGAAACCATGACGTACATCTCGTACCGCTACATCAACCGCGGGCTGTATGAGCGCGACAAGCTCACGTTTGTGCTGCTGCTAACGCTGAAGATCCTCGTCACGGACAGCTTACTGACGCGCGAAGAAGTCACCTTGCTCATTCGAGGTGGTGCCGCTCTCGATATCAACTCGGTGAGGCGTAAACCGTTTTCGTGGATCTCGAACGAAGCCTGGCTGAACGTCATCGAGCTCTCTCAAAGCTGCAAGTTTTTCACGAATCTGCCGCATGAGATGGCGTCGAACGAAGGCATGTGGCGTCGCTGGTACGAAGACAATGAACCGGAGACTGTCGTGATCCCGGACTATGAAGCTCGACTCACGGAGAATGAGGTCATCGGGCCGTACTACAAGCTGCTCCTGGTGCGGTCACTGCGCATGGATCGCACGATTCTCACGACAAAGGAGTTCATCAGGAACACCCAGCAAATGGGGCCGCGCTATGTGGAGCCCGTGACGGACACGATTGAGAGCATTTTTGCCGAGATGAAGGCTGAGACGCCCGTGATCTTCCTCTTGTCCATCGGAGCCGATCCCACCGAAAGCATCGAGATGCTTGCACGCAAGCAAAAGAACCCCTCGCCGGCAGTTGTGTCGATGGGTGAAGGCCAGGAGCCTGTGGCTCTGAAGGCTATCAACGCTGCTGTTGTCAATGGCACGTGGGTGCTGCTGCAAAACTGCGAGCTTGGTCTGGAACTGATGGAGCAGATGGAGGATATCATGCTGAAGCTGACGGAGACAATGGACCCGGGCTTTCGGCTTTTCCTCACAGCACTGCCGAACGACCAGTTCCCTCTAGGGCTGCTGCAAATGTCCACGAAAGTGACGAACGAGCCTCCTCAAGGACTGCGCGCGGGTTTGTTGCGGTCGTACACGGTCATGGTGGATCAAGAGAAGCTGGAGCGCGTGGAGACGTCTCAATGGCGACAACTGCTGTTCAACCTGTGCTTCTTGCACTCCGTGGTCATCGAGCGCAAGAAGTTTGGTCCACTTGGCTGGGGTATTCCCTACGAATACAACAATGGTGATCTGTCAGCGTGTACCATTTTCCTCGAGAAGCACCTTTACAACGGACCTATTTCGTGGCCAACACTGCAGTACATGGTCGCAGAGGCGCAATACGGCGGCAAGATCACGGACAACATGGACCGACGGCTCTTTAATTTCTACGCGGAATGGTGCCTCACGCCTGACGTGTGCTCGCCGACGTTCAGCTACAACCCGGCGGAGCCCATTTTCCGCCTGCCGAACGACTTCAACTACCGCATTCCCGTGGCCGACAACATCGACGACTACCGACACTTCTGCCATACGCTCCCTGAAATCGACTCGCCTGAAATCTTCGGACTGCACCCGAACGCTGATCTCACGTACCGAGTGAAGGAGGTGAACATGCTGCTCACGACTCTCGGCGACACCCAACCGAAGGGTGGAGGTGGTTCATCGGGCGTTTCTCGCGAAGATGTGGTGTGTGACAAGGCTAAGGAGCTGCTGGACCGACTGCCTGAAGACTACAACGAGGACGACTATAAGGCCAAGATCAACAAGCTGGGCGGACTTACCATTCCGCTCAACATTTTCCTGTTCCAGGAGATTCAGCGGTTACAACGTGTGATCGCCAAGGTGCGGTCCATGCTGCAGTCGTTGCAGATGGCTATCCGCGGTGAGGTGGTCATGACAGAGGAGCTGAGCTGGACGCTGGACGCCATTTTCGACGCCAAGGTGCCTCCTTCATGGCTGCGGACATCCGTCGGTGACGAGTTCTCGTGGATTCTGCCGACGCTGGGGCTCTGGTTCTCGTCGCTGATCTCTCGTGACGAGCAGAATCGCACGTGGCTGAACACGCGTCGGCCCAACTCGTTCTGGCTTACGGGCTTCTTCAACCCGCAGGGTATGCTCACAGCCATGAAGCAGGAGGTCACGCGGAAGCACTCCAAGACGGACAAGTGGGCTCTGGACGACGTGGTCTACCACACCGAAGTCACGTCCTTCGAGCGTGCCGAGCAGGTGCGAGCTCCTCCCAGCGAGGGCGTCTACATCTACGGGCTCTTCATGGACGGCGCCACTTGGAGCAAAGCCGACGGTACCATCGTCGAGTCCGAACCAAAAAAGCTCTTCACGTCTCTGCCTGTCCTACACGTCAACAGCATGTCCAAGGACCTGGAGGCCAAGTCCCGCAAGGAGCTCTACGGCGCCGTGGGGCCGTTTGAGTGTCCATGCTACAAATATGCAATGCGTACCGACCGGTACTTCGTCTTCATGGTGACCATGAAATGTCCTCCGGGTCGTCCTCCTCGCCACTGGGGGTTACGTGGCGTCTGTCTGCTCTGCAACACCGAGTAAATAGTCCATCCAGATCCCGGTTCCTACCAACAGCCACAACAACATCATCACCATTATCTGTTCAACATGTAGTTATGTACTTTGAAAAAAAGTCTATCCATCCGCCCGGGCCTTATGCTTCGACGTCCATCTTGTTGGCACCCGCGGTCCTCTTGGCCGCCGCGGCGTTGGTCTTGGTCAGAAGCTCCTGGTTGGCCTGCACCACCGTGTTCTGCAGGTGGGCCTGGATGGCCGCGAACGGGTCGCTCTTGAAGCTCGAGTGGGTCTGCACGGCCTTGAGCTGCCCCAGCTCGCGCACCGCCAGCTTCTGGCGCTGGCGGCCGCTCAGGGCCTTC
>JAHQIV010000546.1:0-19316 GCA_030463285.1 Phytophthora europaea
GGGGGCCGCGGAGGCTTCTGACGACGACGCGGACGCGAGCCACTCGACGGGCGCCATCTTGAAGACACTTGCGACTTGTAGTTCTGCTTGGAGGTTTTTTTTCGAACTGACACAGTGAGCGGCGGAAAAACGGATCCTGAAGATGAAGGGGAAATAGGCAGGGGACTTGATAAAGTTGACGCGGAAATCGAGATTGCAAGGGGGGAGCGAGATTCCGTGCGCCTGGAAAAGTAGCAACAAGGCGGAACACCGGACGACCAATCGCAAGAAAGTTCGTGTGGCGCACCTAGGTTGAAGTGCTTGCGACTTCAACCTTATGCTGCACGCTCGCAACAGTTGCGGTCTTTCCGCTGTCGCGCACCCAGGTGTCCGGTGAGTACGAATTCTGGGTGAGAGGTCGAAGGCAGTTGGTAGTTGGTAAGTTAGTTGGTAGCGAACCTAAGCAGTAAAATAAAACGCTTGTTGGTTTAGGTTTGCTCTTGGGCAGGAAAATGTACAAGAGCAAGCGTCGGCAGCGGCCGATGCCCGCGTAAGCGTTGACCCCTCCCATCGTGCGCTCACCTGGGCACCTTGGCGTGCCATCCCTCCTTGAGCACGCTCGCTCGAAACGCGCCAATCACAGGTCTTTTGGTTTTGAAGACTGAGACCAGGCCATGTATGGGATCGGGGTTAAACCCGTTAGGAGCTCTCCAAGCGACAATGTTTCCATCTCAGCTACCGATTGGAATACGTACTTGTGCGCGTCAAACCAGCAACCAGGGGCCATGAGCGGAAGCAGCGGTTACGGTGTCCGCAGCAGAGGAGGGTACGGAGGAACTTATGTTTATGGCCAAAACGTTTTTTACATGAAACATAATTTTAGTATTGTGTTGTATGTGAATCCAATATCGACTACACCGACGCCGTCGGTTTTCGTGACCCTCTTGGCCAAGCAGCGCAAAGGCACCAAGTCGGCCTACACGTCCGCGTATCTAAACTTCTATTGCGAACCGCTGACCAACTCCCGCTTGTTTAGCAGCACCGAGAACGTGGCGCGGATGGTCGAGTATGGGATCATGGACCAAGCGGCGCTGCTCGAGATGACGTATGTAGCCATGTACCTACCCATTCTCTAAAGTGTGCCCATCAACAGTCCAGCTATTTTCGAATTAGCGCGCGCACGTGACACGATGTGACTGAACGCAAATCCCCGGTCGCCACACATTTAGATTTGTGAGTCCGCAGACAAGGATGAGAGGTCAGGATGATGAACGAGCCCCGAACGATGAGTGATCGGAGTCACAGCGCTAGCATGAAGAAACCCCGTGGAGAAGATAACAAGACCAAGACGCCCGGGAAGGACGAGCCCCGTTCATTGTCTGCGCGAGTGTTACACACATGCATCAACCACACGTACATCACATTACTTCGTGTTTAACTTCAGGAACAGAAGCATCTCGAGTGGCATCGGTGAGAGCTGGTGACGCTCGTGCCGATGGACCGAGCGCGCAGAGCTGAACAGCCTCTCCACCACATTAGACGTTGGCGGGATTGTTGCCAGCCTGATGTTCCACCACCTTCCTCCACTTGAGGATCCGATCGTCGAGTCCTTCCTTCTGCACACGCGTAGGCTGTGAGACCGCTGCCGCTCTAGCACACTTGAAGGGCTGAAGCGCCGTGCGCTCGTTTCGCGTAAGCGAATCAGCGTTCTTGGACAGCACCTTTACCACGCCATTTTCGAACGCTGGCGAGTGCACAATATCCGCGTCGCGCGCTACATAAATAAAATATTGTACGTAATTAAACCCGTAGATAACGAAGACAGTAAGTAACCCACGTCCCCAAGTAGGAAGCGAAGTCGGGCTTCAGCTCCAGTAGCTCGAACAGATCGCGCGTCTGCAGCAACGTCAGGCCATCCGACTGTAGCTTCTTCGAGATGGACTCGACATCCTTCATCTAGCCCCGCAGTGCCTCCAAGCGTCGATGGGTCGCTCGCGATGGCAGCAGGTCCGCGATGTCTTCGTCGTCAGTCGAGAGAAACCCACGGAGTCGTACATACCGGCCCAGTATCGCAAAGTTGACGACCAAGGCGTTTCCTGTCTGAGAACTGGAGTCAGTGCGGTCTTCGTCCTATTTAACGCATTTTACACATTTTTACACATTATCACAATAAATAAGTTAATTACCACAGAAAAGAAACAAATGAAATTGCATCGTACCTCAGCTTGGCGGCTTGCTCGAGCGTGCGCAGCTTGCGCATCAGGACTTGCACCTTCTCCAGATCGTCTTCGTGGGGCTCGAGATAGCTCTTCACAGCCAAGTTGAGACGGTGACTCGTGCAACCGACAAGCGGCACGCCCATAAGGTTGGCAAGCCGCTTGTAGACGGCGCAGTTATCGCCAACCAAAAATAAGCAATCACTCAGGGTCTTACCAAAAAAGGGCAGTAATCGCGCGACCACGGCCATATGGCTTTCGGCTGTAATTCGGACATCCTCGTCCTGCATGACAGGAGCCATGGACAGCAGCGGATAGCGTGGTCCGTCCGGCGTCTCGCAGCAGCCATACACCGCGTGATAGTGCTCCGTGCCGTGGCTCCATCCATCCAGGATAAACCCCAGTGTCTGGGGCATCTCCGCTCCGATGAGCTTTTCCACAGCTCGCGTCATGCACTCCATGTTGGCACGGAGTGTATCAACCGACACCACGGGTAGGCTGGTAAATCTAGAGTTAATTACCAATAAATATAGTTAGTCACAAAATTAACCAAATATAAAGAAGAACAGTACCGTACTGGCGCGTGAGCTCGGACTCGCAAAACGGCAACGGAAGGTTGGACATGACAATCCAGCGGAGCCACGCGTAGCGGTTTGATCCCTTTTGGCCCACCCAGGACACGAGAGTGCCGGTTGCAGCGGCACTGGCATTCCGCATGTCCACCTCGAAGTTGGGGTGGGCGGAGCGAACGTGGGACACCAGGTTGGTGTACCTCGTCCCACTCGAGTGCTTGCGGCACTGGCCACATGCTTTGCACGACTTGTAGCTGGCCGCCACGCCCTCCTTGTCGAGGCAAGGCTCAAAGAAGAACCCCGCAGTCTTGCCGGGGCGTGAAGTTTTCTTGCGGGCGAATCGGGGCGAGGATGTTGTCGCCCATGGCTGAGAGCGGTTGTTGCGGTAGGTGCTTGTTTGAGAATGAGAGTTACTTGCCAGAAGGCTGGAGGATGGAGCGGCAACTGCATGGTTGGCTGCGAGCAATTTGACCAGTAAATTACAGAAATATACTCTTGCGTTAGATAAATTACTGTATCTCTCCAGCAAAATGCAAAAATCAGTTACCGTTTCCCCCCGTAAAATAATACTGATCGCTATATTTATTTTCGGCATCCTGTTGCAAACCGCCGACAAAATCCCAATGTTTAGCAGCACCGAGAACGCGGCGCTGATGATCAAGTATGGGATGATGGACCAAGCGGCGCTACTCGAGATGACGTATACGTGCGTCAGTCACTTGGCCAGCACCAAGTTGACGGGGCAGCACCCGTAAGTTATAGAGCAGACAACACTTGCTTGAAACGCGCCAATCACAGGTCTTTTGGTTTTGAAGGCTGAAACCAGGTCATGTATGGGATCGGGGTTAAACCCTCCAAGCGACCATGTTTCCATCTCAACTACCGATTGGAATACGCACTTGTGCATGTCAAACAAGCAACCAGGGGCCATGAGCGGAAGCGGCGGTTACGGTGTTCACAGCAGAGATCCCTCTTTTTTTCCGCTTTTGCCGTCCGGATTGCACGGTATACCAGAGACGAATACGTCGTAAGATCGAAGCCATCTATTTGGTTTATGCTGTTCACTACCCGAGCTTTCGATGTGCTATGTCTCTCCATGATAGCTGCCTTGAACCCTGGTAGCTCCAGAATGTCTACAAGCATGAACTTACGAGCACTACAGCACAACTGAGCGTGTTGTAATTGCATCTTGGAAATATACCACGAGCCATCGGGGACGCCAGACAGCTTTGTCTTTAGTTTCTTCAGCTTGCTATCATCCGAGGTAGCCAACGAAGCTCGCTTCTCAGTCAACGTAACCGACCACGCACAATTACTATCCATGCAGTGCCATTTCTTCTGACAGCCCCACCCTTTGTTCCGTTCAACTCCAAAATTATTGCTGAATGCTCAACGAGGGCAGCGGCAACAGTATGGAGCTGGAGGGCGCTTGGCCGTACATACCAAGGCCTCACTCTCGACGTGATCTCCTGAACCAAACGAATTGACAGCGTACATGTTTTAGCAGACATCCTACTGTATGTACTACAGAACAAGCACCTCCTCGTGGTTGCTATCCTCGACATCGTGCTCATCAACTTCTGCGTACTTCGCAGGAAATGCTTATCCATTGGCAATAATTCGGGACACTTGAGTGCATGCGAGAGCATGTTCCGTTTAGGTGCTGCGCTCTTGAGGAGAGCATGACAGTGTAGACACTTAACCTCAGGGTGTGCTCTCGTATCCAGAGCAGCGAAGTGCTGCCAAATCGGGCCTTGGTTTCGTCCGCCTTTTGTCTCATTCAAGATGACGCAGCGGTGCCGTGTTCTTGTGCCTGAGCTGGGATAGCGGGCAGGACAGCTTGATCTGGAGCTCGAGCCGGAGGCCTCGACGGCGGCGTAGATCCCCAACTTGAACGTGGCGATTGTTGAGAACGGAAACTCCGCTGAGAGGAAGCAGGGGGTGAAGAGCTGGGGCTTGGTTCTGGAGAACGAGATCGTCCTCCCAATGACTGTGCAGACCGCCACCGCGGTGATCTTTCAGTTGCCGATGCCGGAAGCGGCGAAGTCATCTGCTGCGCCAACTGGATTAGTGTAGAGGCGCTAGACACTGGCGAAGATGAACCAGCTTCTGCCCATAGCACAGATGAGAGCGAGGACTGGTCGCTCGAGCTCATGACGGTCGATGTCCGTTTGTCCGCAACTACGAAATTTCAGCAATAAACCCTGCTGCGGTGTGAGCCACGAGCCAGGTTGTTGGGTGTGGCCAAGGTTTCTATCACTTCCTGCACGCCCGTTTTTGTTACTCTGAATTTCACTATGTGGAGGGAATCTGTGCCACTTCCGAGCGCTCCGAGCAGTTCTGAGCATTCCGAGCGTTCCAAGCACGGTTGCTCGCTTCCAACACTATCACAGTGTGAGGAAGCGTTGTCAACGAGGAGAAGGATCCGTCTGCGTTGCTCTCGCATGAACCGATCGACGTCACGAGCCAATCCTGGAACGTCGTCGTTGTCATCCAGGCCCGTGGCGCTGACGTATACTGCACGTCAGCTGTTTATTTTGGCTAGCCAACGAGGTTTGACCGACTTGCCGATGAACAATAGTGGCAACTTGTCCGTCCCAGTAGCGTTGGTACACAGCGCTAACGTGATGCGAGCTTTGTCTTGTTTCAGGGCAGGGGCGTTGTTAATGCACAGCGAACCACTGGACACATTATTGAAGAAAAATCCGGTTTCATCCATGTTGTATACATCGGTATACGAGTAGGTACGGATAAGTCGACGGAGCTCCGCCACTTCTTCCTCGACTGCCTCTAAATCGACCAAACCGTCCTCGCCATGGGCACGGCGCCACCGAATACCATAGCGATCTTGAAAATTGCGAAGCCACGACCATCCGAGGCGAGGCCATGCCGCCGGTGGGACGTTCAACCGCTGTAACGCCTTCCTGGCTTGAGCAATGAGCATGCTGCCCGAGAGGAAAATGCCCCAGCTCTCGCTCGCCACGACGAACTCGATCATGCACTGGTCGAGAACAAGTTGAAAGCTTGGCCGACCCCTCTGACGCATCAAGCAGTCGGCCGTGGAGCAGCGCAGCTGGCTCTCCGACTTGAGAGCACGGCCAATCGTCTGCTTGGACGGTCGCGTCGCAAGCGAAAACTCCGCGTAAGCCCACGCTGCTAGCTCCTTGTACGTGGCGGTCAGCACTTGGTGGCGGCGCTCACAGATCTGCAGCGCTTGTAGCTTGGTCAATCGTGAGCGCTTCTGGTACGGACGTGGAGGGGATGCTATCATGCGGGGGGGGCTCTTGCGCGGCTCGGATCAAATTGAACAGTGCTGCTGTACGTTGGACATCGCTCCAAATGCTGGACATCGCTCGAAATGCGCAAACTTTGAAAATCTTCCGAATGGCTTGGTTTCTGAGCGCTGATTGGCGGAATCTTACGGACGCGTCCGTGATTGGCTTTTCTAGTAGAATGAATAATGACTAATTCAATACTTCACGTCAAAGTGGGGCACGGCTCATTTATCATCGACTATGGAAGCTTATCAAGTTTTGGCCGTTCCTTCAGCAAGCACATTACTGTAGTCGATATTGGATTCACATAGAACACAATACTAAAATTATGTTCGATGTAAAAATAGTTTTGACCATAAACATAAGTTAGAACCAGAATCATCAGAATTAGCTTGCATTATCAGCTTAGCCTTGCTCCCGTGGCTGTCCGACGACCGGAAACCCGTGGGCGAAGCTGGGGGAGCTGGCTGCGGCGGCGCGAGCGACAGAAACTCGCTCGTGGCAGGGGCAGGTCGTGCTGGGGACGCAGATAGGGCGACGAGAGCAGCAGCAGCAGCCGCGGGAGGTAAAGCCATGGCAGGAACCTATTCAAGTCGCGATCGACCAGGCCCGATGTTACTCTGGCGAATGCAATGCGGATTCAAGCGAATTCCTTTGTCAAACCACCAGGCGTGCATGCGCTAATTCGAGATTAGCTGGATTGTAGATGGGCGCACTTTAGAGAATGGGTAGGTACATGGCTACATACGTCATCTCGAGCAGCGCCGCTTGGTCCATGATCCCATACTCGACCATCCGCGCCACGTTCTCGGTGCTGCTTAACAAGCGAGAGTTGGTCAGCGGTTCGCAATAGTAGTTTAGATACGCGGACGGGTAGGCGGACTTGGTGCCTTTGCGCTGCTTGGCCAACAGGGTCGCGAAAACGACGGCGTCGATGTACTCGATATTGGATTCACATACAACACAATACTAAAATTATGTGACACGATGTGACTGAACGAAATTTCACCAGTCGCCATGCCCTCGGATTTGTGAGTCCGCGCACAGGGAAGAAAGACCAAGATGATGAACGAGCCGCGAACGCCGAGTGATCGGAGTCACAGAGCCAGCATGAAGAAAAACCCATGAAGAAGATAACAAGACCAAGGCGCCTACGAAGAACAAGCCCCGGAAATATTCCAGCATGGAGATGTGACTTAGCCCCAGAGGCCGAGTCGACGCAACATCCCTGAGTCAGTCGTGAAGCAATATCCCAGAGGAGAAGGTCACAGAGTGAAGTCGCAAAGTGGTGGTACCCTGGAAGGTACACCCATACAAAGTCCAAGTGAAGTCAGATATCAAGATGCGCCCAGAGCGAAGAGTGGTACAAAAGTACCACGGTCAACCAGTCAGTCGAGACCACGTGCGAAGATACGGCCCCGACGTGTTGGACGATTGCGCGCCCCCGAAGTTGAAGTTGGGACGCCGCTCCATACAAAGATCAAGATAAAACAAGAATGTGTGTCGAAGATCGACGCCAAGAACGCAAGAGACCTCTAGCAGAGAGACCTTCTAGCCAAGATAAAAGAGAGAAAGAAACCAAGATAACCTAATACAGAATCCGTTTTGCCTCAAGACCCGCAAGTACAGCGTAATTCCGTGCACGGGAGCGAGGCGAATATCGCCTGGGACCAGAAGCCCTGATTGGAGCAGCCTGCCGGACGAGGAGCAACCCGCCGGAGGACCGACCCGTCCGAAAGTCGACAACCAGACACACCGACCGTGCGAAGGGGACGTGTGTGGATTCTCACCCCCACAAAAAGGTCAAGTTCAGTTAGGCGGGGACTCGGGCTCGTACACCGGGAGTGAACCGTACTATTCCATATATTAGTTGGTAAGCACACTCTTTCGCAGAGGAGCTTTTTCATTCCATATTAACTGCAGTCTGGGAGGTTTGTTAGTGATCGGCCCTTGGAATTATTGATAGATTACTGTGTGGTCGGACTGTGTTTTGGTCTGTATATTTTTCTCCAACCGGAGGTGGTGCGTGAGTCAGAAGGAAAAGGGGACGTTTGGAGATTGACCAGTATCTCCAAGCGATGAACCCAGTTGTACTGGAGTGTGACCCACCTTCCAAGGGTCCAAAAGAATAAGTGACGGATAGTTGTGTGTTTTGTATTTTGTATATTTGAGATTGGTTATCTTAACACTGGGAGAGGATCTGGTTATTAGGTCACTGCTTCTCACTAACTGTACGAGCGGCATTCGGAGGTATTCGTCTGCGCTCAGTACTCTTATATTTTCTATATCTGTATTAACGACTCACTAGGTGGAATCCGGTCCGCCGAAGACAAACGGCCCAAGAAGGGGATTACGCAAGGTACACACGCCACTCCGAGCGAGGTTTCTCGTTTGGATGTACCCGCCTGTTCTCCGTCCGGAAGTTCTACTTTCGCAATGGGGACGGGTCTCAAAAAGGGGAGCGCGAGAACTATACACCTGGGCGGCAAAAAGTTGTCACCGACTTCGCTACAGTCGAGAAACGACGGCGTCGGTGTAGTCGATATTGGATTCGCATACAACACAATACTAAAATTATGTTGGACGTAAAAATAGTTTTGACCATAAACATAAGTTAGAACCAGAATCATCAGAATTAGCTTGCATTATCAGCTTAGCCTTGCTCCCGTGGCTGTCCGACGACCGAAAACCCGTGGGCGAAGCTGGGGAAGCTGGCTGCGGCGGCGCGAGGGACGGAGACTCGCTCGTGGCAGGGGCAGGTCGTGCTGGGGACGCAAATAGGGCGATGAGAGCAGCAGCAGCAGCCGCGGGAGGTGAGGTCATTGTGGCGAGGCGGGTAAACGCCGTTTGGCTGCCGAGGTGTATAGCGACGGGCTCCGGTGTCTGGATGGTACTCCCGTTGAGGAAGCCCTCCACTCAGAACACCTGAACGTGAAACGTCCAGGTAGCGTGTGCTCCTTGTGGCAATCCATCTAGGTTCGTTTGTCTTCGAACCGGGAGATGCACCGCGGGGGGATGTTGTTCGTATACCAATATCGGTCTTTGGAGAAGAGCGGAACGTCATCTACTTGGACGTAGCTCTAACAGCCAAGATAACCAACATCAATACAGAGTTATACACACAAATATACAACCGTTCTTATTCTTAGACCTTTGAACGGTAGGTCTTCACACCAGTCAACTTAGCTGCACTTTGAGGACACTGGTCACCGGTCAGCTTTTACAAAACGCCCACCACCTCAGAAGTACTGAGGAACAGTTCAATACAGTTTCACTACCTATCACACAAGATGTCCTTCGATCACAATCCTGGATGGGACTTTCTTCCGATCTGTCCAGTATGTATACGGAAATATGCAATGCAGGATCGCCTAAGCGTACACTACAATTGGAATATGAAATAGGGTAGATTTACCACGGGCTCCACACCCGGTACCCACCCTAACTTGGACTGGAGTATTTGGGGTGGAGTCCACACCTCTGGTTGTCCTTCTCCTTTAGCGCTTTATCGGGGTCGCCGGGAATGCACGTCCGGCCGAAGCTGTCCGAGCACTTGCGGGTTATAGGGGAAATTGAACTCTGTTTGGTTTTTATCTTCTGTGGCTATCTTCCTGCAATATAGACACACATTCAGCTTTGGACTTACTTTTAGTATACCTCGGGGTGGCGTCATCATCTTGGGCGTGCTTGATCTCACCGTGGTGTTGTGGGTACAGGCGTGGGACTTCAATGTTCCATGGAATCTTCTCAGATCCCGGTTGGTCGTCCTGGTCGGTCGGATATCACTTGGCTTGATTATACCTTGATCGTTCCGTCCAGGGTGGTCATTGTTCTTCGGTGTTCTTCGGTGTTCTTCGTCACGTCCAGCCATGTCAAGACAGGCGGCCTCCGGTCTAATGTCGACCGGGGCTCTTGATCGCTCCCGTAGGCTTGACCCAGTTGGTCCATCCAGACTCATTACGTCCAGGGTACCCAACCCGATCCACGGCTGGATATGCGAACGCCAAGTCCCATATCTGTCACCGCGTCCCACAATTCCTCACCAACCGGTACATTACTCCACCAATCACAACGCTCCACGTAAAATCTGCATTCCCATAGTGTCATCATGGCAGGAACCTACTCAAGGCGCGATCGACCAGGCCCGATGTTACTCGGGCGAAGGCAATGCGGATTCAAGCGAATTCCCTGGTCAAACCACCGGGCGTGCGCGCGCTAATTCGAGAATAGCTGGACTGTAGATGGGCGCACTTTAGAGAACGCTGTATGATACGTTGGTATAGACAGAAGAAGTGAAGCCCTCGTCACTGTATCGACAAGCTGGACGCCCACTACGACGTTCGCAGGAAGCTCCTGACATTTCAAGAGGCGCCTCGCGTACACAAAATCGCGGAGCGGGGCCTGTGCGTTCGACTGGGATTGATACAAAACCAATGCGCCATTCCGAGGCATTTATAGAGAACAACACGACACGAGAGATAAGTGAATTTTTCGATGACCAGGTTCGGGCCGCCAGCATCTTGACTCGGAAGGGTTATACTTGCAGTAATTACGGCCAAACGGGGCACAACACTCGACGTTGCACTGCTGTGACGTGTGACGTAGAGGAACGTGGTGTCAGTATTGTTCCAGGCGACTACATAGTGGGCGAGTCCCCATTCATCACCTGTGGTATCCATGACCGATACTACGTGCTCATCAAAAACTACAATTAGCTTCACATAAAGTATAATCTGCAAAACAGCGATCTAATCGGCGCAGCCACCAATATATTAACATGATTCGCAGCTAATGACATCATTCAGTTTTTGTTATGGTATTAACGGTGGGTATCAGCGAACAATGGCTTGTATCCCTGACATTAACGATATATTTCCTTGAACCACTGTTTAAACCTATACTAATATCCGTTTGTATACATGGCATTACCGACCGGTATCCATGAACCACCGTTCCGTTCCGATCCATGACATTACCGGCCAGTTTCCATGAACTACCGTTCAGATCCATGACAGTGCCGACCAGTATCCATTAACCACCGTTCCGATCCATGACAGTGCCGACCAGTATCCATGAACCAACGTTCAGATTCATGACAGTGCCGACCAGTATACCTGAACCACCGTTCCGATCCATGACAGTGCCGATCAGTATCCATGAACCAACGTTCAGATCCATAATCTAGGCATTGAAGGTGGACGATGACAGACCTTGTCAGAATACCTCAAACGCGTATTAAAAATACAATATAGTGAGAGTTTACTAGATGATCAGACAGAAAATATATGATTACCTTAAGTCGAATGTGTGCTGTGGGAGCTACTAAAGCCAGATAGCTAGTAACTTTAGCGAGATAATTTTAAGTTTGACTGTATACAAACAGTCGGAATCGTTATGTATTAAACAATAGAATACTAGTTTTTTGGACGTTTATCCCTACTTCGCATTACCCGCGTATTCGTGACAAAGTTACTCTATACAATTACGTATTATAGCCTCATATATTAATTTTAAGTTTTATGGAGTAATATGAGTTCACTTCCAGCTTCGTACGTTTCTTCTCCGACACAACGTATTAAAAAGAAGATTTAAAGATAAATTGTAATAAAAACGATCGGCTTCATGTGGACAGGCTGTATTGTTTTCGACGGTTCAATCAAAACAAACACCTGGAGTCATAGTCACACTAACACTTGTGCACGTTGAAAGTGTCCTTCTTGCTGAAGTTGTGTGCACTTTTCGCAGAATGTTCCCTTGTCGTTGTTTGCCTTGCGGTTTTTAGCGATGATTTCCTTGTTAGGGTTCGCGTCGCAGTAGCGTTCATGATTCCCAAGCGCGCGCTTCGTGTCGCAGCGCTTCAAGCAGAAGTTGCAGCGAAAAAAGCTCCACGCCACCCGCTCAACCGCAGATTCATGGACGACAACATCATCAACGCTTGAAGGCGGATGTCTACCTTTCAACGCATGGGTCGCCATGCGGAAGGTCCCCGCGGTGCAGCAGAAGGTCCCCGGGGCTCAGCTCCACCGAATGCGCGCTAGAGCGCAGCGCAGCTCCATGAAAGGCTCCGGGTACTGTAATGAGGCTGACACCTGGTGTTAGTGCCACCAACACAGACGCTTGCACCCACTCGTGCATGATGATGGCCGAGGTGGTCTCACCGACGGAGAAATCTCGGTGGAGATACGGAGGAGTGCTGTCTGGCTGCAGTTCCACGGCGGTCCACGTCTTGCCCACACCCCACGCGGGGTGCATCTGCGATATGAAGTCGGTTAAGCGCTTCTGCGTTCGCGTTGAGGTTATCCGCTAGATTGAGGGGGGCTTGGCGGCGCTTTGGGTCGCTAGTATCGCGAAACCACTTGCTACCAGCAAGGTCCTCAACCGCGCGCAGCGCGATCGCCACTTCGTCCTCACTGAGAATGTCCTGCACCACGTTGTAGCCGTCGTTCCACAGGCTACTTAATAGCGCGGTCTTCATGCAAGATGCGGGCGTGCTCATGGTTAGTTTAGCCGTTGCTTGATGTGGGTCGAATGCGGTTGTGAAGTGAGATCCGATTCGGGGATCATGGATGGTGGTCGTAGGGAGCATTAGTTATGACCAATCAATGGCGATAACTGTGTTTGTGGTCTCTGTTGAAACATTTGTTGTTCGTTGTGGTCTCTACTGATAAATATCCTTGCCAAGCTGCCCCCAAACACGACGTCCAAGCTTTAGCTACTTGACCAGGGAATCATTTACTGTGTGAAGCGGGGAGTGCGTAAGAAAATGGAGCATGCTCTGGATCGGATCGACGAGGGTGAAGAGAATCCCAATAAGGTAGGCATGTTCAAGGGCATTGAATGATGTGCTGAGGCATGGCAGCAGTTGTCTGCGGAGACAATCCAGCCCTGCTGGTTGCACTCCACGCTTACCTCCAAGACAGAGATGAACTTCGTACTGCAGTAGCTTAAGTCGATACACTGAGCGTTTGTGAAAAGCTACACAATCATTTCGTATTTTGTATACGTTGTTACTTCATATATATCAGGCGTTCCTTCAGCAAGCACATCACTGTACACCGACGCCGTCGTTTTCGCGACCCTCTTGGCCAAGCAGCGCAAAGGCACCAAGTCCGCCTACACGTCCGCGTATCTGAACTACTATTGCGAACCGCTGACCAACTCCCGCTTGTTTAGCAGTACCGAGAACGCGGCGCGGATGGTCGAGTATGGGATCGTGGACCAAGCGGCGCTGCTCGAGATGACGTATACGTGCGTCAGTCACTTGGCTAGCACGATGGTGACAGAGCAGCACCCGTAAGTTGAAGAGCAGACAACGCTCGCTCGAAACGCGCCAGTCACAGAGACCAGGCCATGTATGGGATTGGGGTTAAACCCGTTAGGAGCCCTCCAAGCGACCATATTTCCATCTCAACTACCGATTGGAATACGCACTTGTGCGCGTCAAACAAGCAACCAGGGCCATGAGCGGAAGCGGCGGTTACTGTGTCCGCAGCAGAAAAGGGTACGGAGGAACTTATGTTTATGGTCAAAACTATTTTTTGCATTAAACATAATTTTAGTATTGTGTTGTATGTGAATCCAATATCGACTACACCGACGCCGTCGTTTTCTCGACCCTCTTGGTCAAGTCTCGAATGAGGGGGGGTCAAAAGGCGGTGAGGCGGAAGTTGCTGAGCCACTCGTTGAGGGGGAGTGTCTCAAAAACTTTTATGAATATATGCAAATCAGTTGCAGTACGGTACATACAACGACGATAAAAGTCGCCACAAGTTATATTATTTCACGCGACATAGGAGGGCATGACAACCAAATATGTTGATCGTATTGGCTGAAAACAATTTTATGTAATGTGTTAGGTTATATATTTGGAGCAGAAAACATTGGTTTTTGCAAAAACGATGCAGTGTATTGATGTTACACTTCAACTACAGGGTATCTTCTTTTCAAAGCTGGATGCTACACACTCATCCGAAATCATCTCCCACGCTCTAATGGTGCGCTTAATCGAAATCAGGCGCTTTTGACTGGCATGAACTTTGCCTTTGCGAAAGTCGGTAAGTCACAGAGCGTGCAGGGTCTTTTTTAACGACCCCATGACGCCAACATCGAGAGGCTGGCAGACCGCCGTGCTATTAGCAGGCAGAGCGCACACAGTGACACTGGTCTCCCTTGCGATAACCTCCTGTCCTTCTTCCGACACATGGCAGTCGAAGTTGTCGGCAAGAAGAACAGAAGGAGATTTTATTTCAAGCTTTAACAGCTCTTTAGCATAAATCTTCCACACCCTACTGTCCATCCATCCATTTTCCTGTACACAGTACACGTGGCCTTGACCCTGCGGATACGTGGGGAGATCGGTGGTTTCAATAGAGCCCCCGGGAACGCGTTTTACAATGAACAGAATCGGGCATTTCTTACCTACAATTACAATGCAAGATGTCAGTAAAAACACATTTAAAAAAATAATGTGAGTGCATATATAACATATCATCCGCTCGCACAGTCATCACAGCTGTCAGTCTCGCCAAATGCTTCTCAGTATACTTGACTTTGGCAGACCCTTTTCGACCACGTTCCGCCAAGATATACTTGGGCGGTGTGTCGTAGTAAATGGCGGTTTCGTCGACATTGTAGATAGTGGACAGACTGTGGATGTGCTCGTACTTTTCCCAAAACTCAATTGCGAATTTCACGTGAGTTTCTTCAAGATCCGCAGAAGTTTTTTTCGTGTGTTGAGCCGCTTGTACTGTAAAACCATGGCTAAGCAAAAAATAAAATATTATTTAGTAAACCCTTGATATCAATATCGTAACAGTAGCTCATAATATGTATCTATACCGTTTGGAGAATCGTTGGAGCAAGCGCATAATAGCGTTGTCAGCAGAGACAATACTTTTCTTACCAGCAACATAGTTATCAAACCAATGTCTGTGGATCTTCTTAATGTACTCTAACATCATAGTAGTGCATAACGGCTAAAACAGTGTTGGTTAGTAATATGCGTACAGTACATGTAGATATGAAAATACAAATAATAAACAACGAACCTCTTCATCACGTCTCATGTCCTTCATGAAGGTGACGAGCCCGTGTGAGAACGGGATCATCTCCTTCCGACCTTGACCTTTAAGCGTTTTGCTATTCTGCGACCCCTTGAAGTTGAAGATGCTGTGTGCTTGGGCCGCCCAGCAACCTACAGCACGCCGGGGATACCCGAGATAGTCGGCCGCGTCGAGCACGCCGCGCTCAGATGCCAGCAGAAGAGCATTGCGCTTCTCTTTTATGGTGTAGGTGCGCTGCTTGGTTGTCTTGGGGGTCGTGAGCATGGAGCCACAGGTCCAAATAAGAAATGAGCACGACAGCAGCGTGGCATCCGTCCTGCAGTTGGCGCCAAACCTGTTGCTTTCAAAACCAGTCACTCCGATTGAACTATGATTGGATAATATTTCTTACGTATCCACAGTCGATTGGATATAATACTCTGACTAGGTATTGCTTTAGTACAGGATTTTGAAAGTATAATTACAGTGGCGTTTTTTTTTCGTTACGGGGCTTTTTCCGTCGTTGTCTGTAATACCTGTTAAAAGGCATAATTAGAATTTAGGCAAAAAGGCTGGCCCTTTCCTATGTAACAAAATAAAGGCACCAACAGAAACGAGACACCATTTTAACTTAACGTTTATGTGCCCCTTGGCGAGGGAAAATACACCTCATAAAAACTTCAAGTCAAAAATCGCTTAAACTGCATACCGTAAGCCACGGGCTCAGTGCAACGTACGGCGTCAGTGCAACAACTCGTAAAAAGTCGGATGACATAACATAAAAATGTCATACTCGCGATCGTTTGTAGGTATGACACCCCCTCTAATATAGTTGAGAGCTGAACACAATGAAAGCAAAACATATGTATTAATGCAAACGTTTACTCTTCAGCGCAAACAACTGGAGCATCAGCGCTGTCAACAGAGGGAATGCGGAACCGGCCACTGGCATCGCGTGGTCCGACGGGGATGATTCCAGCCTTGATGAACCCCCTGACGATCACCTCATTAGGGATCGCGTTCCAAGCGGCTGCCACGATGCGGGATATCAGAGCCCGCTTTTCTTGGGGGGGGGGGGCTAGGAAAGTCGTTCTCCATGTGGTGCTCCAAGTAAAAGACCTGAGAAACAGTAAATTGTTAGCTCATGGCAGTATTAAACACGAAAGATAATTGCATCTTACCTCACATGGTCCTTGAAGGCTTTCATTACAGCCACATCGGGCAAACGGATGTTTATTGTTGAAAAAGCCTCATAGAGCTGTGGCACACGGTAAGAGTAGTGAAAATACCGACGTGTCTCATACACTGGTAGCTCACAGTTTTTTCTCTTGATCGGGCAAAAACCACAGCTTGGATGTGTCGACACGGCACTTTCAGTTACTCGGATACTGTACAACGGGTACAGGTACCTTGTTCCATGCTTACCTCAGCAAGCGTCGTGCTACCATTATTGTTCTGCTCGTCAAATGCATCGAAAACGTAAAAAAAGTGGAGGTGTTGCTGGCAAAACCGTTTGCTGGGCGACATGTTTTTTCTCGGAGTCGAGCAGCGCCTTGGCGTGGGGTGTCACATCAAACTTTGCACGTTGTCACTTTGATAGCAATTTCATGCATTTTTGGCAAACACCGAATGCGTACAAAATTCCGTCAGTGAGCTTAAGACCAATGTATCGCGAACATGATTCCAGAGGAGTCCATTGTTATCGCCCTCAATACCACTTGTAGAACGCACTCCAAACAAAGGCAAAGGCTCACCATGGCTACAAACACTACGCCAATTTGTATCCAACCACGAACGTTCTTCGGTGGTAGGTTGCATGTTTCCAACCACACACCAGTGGTCGGATGTATACGGCGATGGAAGTCCCGCACACGTTCTTCTTCCACCTTATCACCCACTGCCTTGACAGTTGGATACTTTTTACTTAAGCGATCAATCAATGCATCGTAGGCCTCCATCGTATCGGCGGCCTGCAATGCAAAAATGTCACCATTCACACGATCTTGGTTCAACTTCAGGGCTTTGAATTTGTCCATGGTGTTGAAGCGAATGTGTAATGAGCAAAACTTCAGATGGATCTGTAGACCGAGTTTTGCTAGAAGCTCTTCTGCGCCAAGTTGTTTACCTCTGTCGCAAAAGGTAGGACGATCATGAAGGTGTAAGCCAGCTGCATACAGTTGCAGAAGAACCAGGCAAAATTGTCGATGGTCTCCTTGTGGATATACGCAACTGCAACAGGAACATTTTTCTTCTCTCCGTCTTTGCCGATTAATGTCAAGCAAATTCCATTATACCCTGGGCCCATCATATATGTTCCGTCGCACTCCCACACTGGCATTAGACGGTCTTGTATTTGGACAACGCTTCCGATTGTCAAAAACGCTGTCTGCTTTCGGAATCCAATTGGCAGCACACTCTGGATCCATCATTTTTGGCCGCAAATTGGGTGAGAAAACTTGGTAGTCTACCAAATTCAGCGATATGCATCGGTTGGTTGATACCGGTAATACCCGGCGGCACAAACTCGACCTTCGTAGAGCACTCTTCCTGGAGCACGTAACGGAAGGATGCCATCTTGTGCGTCTTTAAGCTATCCAGCAGCAGCAGCCTGCATCCAGTTACCGATGGCTTCCAGATCTGCAATAATTTTAGGTTAGCAAATGATCAAAAATATTAATGGCGAAAAACATACGTACCCTCTCGATCCATTCCAACATGACACGTTCATCGCAAAATGCCTTCCGTTGTACCGTGTGTTCAACACCCTCTGCACCAAACGAGGGGTCTCACACCTCGGCCGCCACGCGTGCGCCAGGAACACCCGCGTACACAATGAGCGGTGGGAGCTTGTGGCCTGTCGCCGAAGCCGCCAGAAACACGTAGCGCGGAACCCGTTCACTGCACTCCCTGGAGCAAATAAAGTTAATCTGATTAATAAAAAAAATAACATAAATTGAACCAATGAAGCGTACCATGTAAAACATCAACAGTCGGAGCTCCGACGAACTCGATTGTGGTGCGCCCATTCATGTCGATGTATATCGCAGTTTGGTCCATGTTGTAAACGGCCGCGTACTTAGTGGGACCGACATCAAAGGCCAAAATACCTTCCACCTCAATGGTATGCTGGATCGAGCGCGAGAACATGTTTCCAACAGCCTGTATAAAAAAAAGTAATACAGCAGTAGTAAAAATAAATGATTACCTCCATGTCGCTCCTTTTCTTTCTCCCTTTGTGAGTAATTCGTCGGATCGTCAAACGGTTTCGCTTCAAGAACCGACGGATGAACATCAGGTTAGTGGGGCGCGATCGACTGCGTGAGAGCTGTGGGGCAAACTTGGACAACATGAGCAGCAAGCACTCCGTATATACGCATAGCGATCTATTCTTTCTCATATCCACTATCCAGTCGAACAGTCTGTGAAAGCAATAATACATTAATTGTAACTAAGTATTAGTGAGCCATTGCACCAAACCTTGAGCTGAATAGTTACGTACCTTTTTTTCTAAAGCTGGATGACGAACTCGGAGTGCTGCACGGGACGACGGCTCGACGTAGCATTTATTCGGTGAGCTTTGGGCAGCTGCCTCGAGGTTGGTTTGCTGTTTTTTCCATCGATACAGCGATGAACGATGAACGGCTAGTGTTTGGGCAACTTTGCCGACCGACTCACCCCCGTTAAACGGTCGAGGGCCTAGTAATAAAAAAATTAAAAGCAAAGAACCTGATAAAATGAGGGATTAATATGCGTACCCTAAGCTTCTCTCGATTCTTGTTTTTAGGCCGACGAGGCATCGTTTGCGCGGTGAAAAATGAATTGTGAGGACGGGTGCCATTGTGGCGGGGAAAAAAAACTCTATCCAGTGGAGCGCAGCGACTCACAATTTTACTCCGTAAAACGTTTCCTAAGGATGGTGAATTTTACTACTTGCCAAACTTTTTACCAATCTCGCACTGAGCCCGTGGCTTACGGTATATTATATGCAGTTTAAGCGATTTTTGACTATTTTTGACTTGAACTTTGTATGAGGTGTATTTTCCCTCGCCATATTATGCAGTTTAAGTAAAATCTTAATCCAAGCATTATGCAGCAGCCGGTTTGGAAGGGTTTTAACCACAATGGTATTAAAATACCATTGTAGTTGGTCCCTCCGTCGCCACCCGCTGCGATAGGTGGGTCCTTGTTGCAGCGGGGCTGCCGTAGCTTAGTGTCAGAGGAAGACTAACAGAC
>JAHQIV010000547.1:0-19305 GCA_030463285.1 Phytophthora europaea
CGAAACGCAGCAGCTGGACGACACCTCGCTCTCCTCCGGACTCCGAAGCCGACTCGGAGGCTTTCGCGCCGCCTCCTCGACGTGCTGAGCTGGCTGCGAGGAGAGCGGAGCCCGTTCGCCAACGCTCCGTGTCCGACGGCCTGTTCGCGTCCGAGACGGAGCAGGCGCAGCTCGCGTACATGGAGCAAATGTACGGCACCATCAACCTGCTGAACGCCGAGCTGGAGACGGAGCGCAGACAACGAGCTGCTCTCGAGTCAGCAGCAGGACGTCCGTCGGTCAAGACGACGGACTATTTCACCTTCGACGAGGACGTGGGCGACTTGGACGACGAGCCCCCGACGGGCTTCGTCGTGTCCCAAACGCCCGTGGCGCCGAGTTATTCCCCGAGGAAGTTGCGGGCCATGCCGTCTCCGCCGTCACATCCGCCGCACCAAAGGACCCGACCGATGACCAAGGACCAGGACGACGAACTGTGCGCCACGCTGGGCAAGAACGCGGAGCTGCGCATCCGATCGCGAGACATGGAGCGAACGGTGGAGAAGACGGAGCTTGAGCTCGAACTTGCACGCAAGCAGCTCAAGATGGCCGAGAGACGAGCGGAGAACCGAGAAGACAAGTTGAGAGCGCTGCTGAAGGAGAAGCTCCAGTGGCAGAAGGAGCTCAAGGCCACGCGCGCGCAGGTCGTGGAGGAGAAGATGCGGCAGGTCGATCTCTTCCGGGAGGTTGAGGCGGCCAAACGCCACTTTGCAGCCGAGCTGGAGGCTGTCGAGCACGAGCTGCGGTCCGTTCAAGAAGACAACGCACAACTGCGTACACACGCGGCGGAGGTGAAAACGCAGCTCCACTTCCAGACACGCAAAATGGACGAGATGGCTCGACAGGCTCAGGACGAGAAGGCTCGGTTCGTGGCCATGATCGAGGACACGAGACATCGATTCCGGGAGTGGAAGGAGGGCGAGGCCGAAGCTCTGCAAGCAGCGCACGACCAAGTTGTGCGGAATCTGAAAACCGAGTACGACTTGAAGATCGAGCGACATCAAGACGAGAAGCAGAAGCTGCGCGACAAAGTGCACGACTTGGAGGTGTCCACGCGGTTGCTGCAGAAGGATCGAGCGCTGTCGCCTCTGGAGCTCAGCTTGAGGAAGGCCACGATCCTCGGAAGCAAGGAAAACACCGGCACAGTCGCAGCAGAGCAGATCGAGACGCAGTCCCGAATTCTGGAGCTTGAGAACCTGCTGGCTCACTCCCAGGAGTACCAAGCACGACAAGAGAGCGTTATAAAGCTCTCGGAAGCGACGATCTCGAGGCTCATGCAAGAGCGAGAGGTGACCGCCTTGGAGAACTTGAGTCTACATCCATTCGGCGTCGAGCCGCAGCCTCGGATGGAGGAGTTGTCGTACGAAACACACTACGTGACTGCTCTATCAAGCCCCGGTAGACCGCCTGGAACCCCGCCCCGAGGCCACCAACTCCCTGTCAAGACCAACGAACCTCCTATCGTACGCTCACCAAAGTCCAGAGCTCATACCCCACGGCGCGCAGACCTAGAAGCGAGTATCGCCCAGGCAGCAGAACAGGAGCGTGCAACGAACCAGTCGGCGAACTTTGAAAGCACAGCGCCAAGTTCGAGAGAGCTGAGCCTGATGGACGAACTTGAGCAACTACGCAAAGCACTAGCTGAAGCTCAAGCGAAGGCCGAGGCGACGGTGGTCCTGACAAACGCAGACAATAAGCAGGTTCCGGTGAGTTCAGATGAGGCTGAAGACGAGAAGCACGCAGAGCAAATTTCAAACGCTACCGTGACAAAGGTGCCATGTGAATCACCTCTTCCAACCGAGACAAACCCGTGCCAGGATGCCGACGAAGAGCGGCATTCTGACAAGACTGTGAGTGGTGTTGTGTCTGCAGACGAAATTCATGCGGCCAGTTCCACCGTTGAGGACATCGGAGATTCGAGGGAGGCCACAGTAAACGAATCGGACTTGTGTGAGGCCTTGAGTAGTGAAACTTTGAAGGAAGATATCCCCATAGCGGGGACTGTGGAAGAGGAAGCACACGCTCGAGAGGGCATCTCGGAAGAAACAAACACTGGGTCTAGAGACGAACCACTCGATAGAGTTGACGCACAAGAAGAAGATCGACAGCCATCTTGCTCAGAAATCAGCCCCAATGAGAGCAACGGTGATGTAGACAACTTGCTCTCCGATTCGGAGGCCATTGAAGCTGTGTTTGAGAAGGGTGATGATACATCGACCGCGGAGGAGTTAGTACCAGTCCATGAGGATAAGCTCAACGAGAACGCTATGACTGTTGTCGAATCTGGAGAGTCTGGAGACGATGTACATGTAGCTATTGTCGACACCAGCGAGGCAGCACCTTTAGAGGAAGCCGATTCGTCTTTGCAGACCACCACTGAAGGACTTGTTGTCGATGGTACTAGCCCAGCCATCGAGGGCCAAGAAGAGTGTTCAGACGATGTCACCGACCAAATTTATGCTACTGCAGGGGTGGAGAGCGATGTTTGCGAGAATGTGGAGCCGGAAGTCGGTACTGGAGAGTTAGCAGCAGTTGATATGCCAATTTGCTCATTTGCTGGCGAAGAACCTGAAGCAGTGGCAGAATTGGAACATGAACACGTGCATGAACCCTATGCAAGCGGCAGTGACTCAACTGAAATACAG
Organism: Phytophthora europaea; assembly: GCA_030463285.1. Lineage (NCBI taxonomy): Eukaryota > Oomycota > Peronosporomycetes > Peronosporales > Peronosporaceae > Phytophthora > Phytophthora europaea. Next base: position 2,685 of record JAHQIV010000547.1, read on the forward strand.
GAAAGTGATGTCGAAGTTCCAGTGGATGCTGATGAAGGCAAAGACGCGCTAGTTGAAGACATTGATGCTCCAGGTGACACGAAGGAATCTCAAGAGCAGAGCTCTGAAGTGGATACTACTCCCATCATTGGCAGCGAAAATGGAGATAGCGACACGAAGATTGAACCAATGTGCAGCTTTGAAGTGGCACCAGAGGAGTTGGCACTGGAGCCAAACAGTACCATTTTGGAGCAAGCTGAAGGCAACGACTATCCATCAGCTCTCTCTGATAAGCATCACGCCGATCTGCACGACTTTGATTGTCCCCAAGCTCCAATCTCAGTTGCTGACAATTTTGATAGCTCGATCACTGGTGATACACATACGTCGGAAGAATTTGAACCAGAAGACAACGTACTCATCGCAGAGACTGGAGAAGCAAACAATCCGTCGCATGCTGTTGAAAGTGAAATTTCGATAGCCTCTCCGGTCAAGCTTGTGGAGGACAGCAGACAAGAAGTGATCGAGCCTTGCGAGGAAGTATCAAACACCCCGTCAGAAGCTGTAGAAGGCGAGGCTCAGACAGAATCGGTGGAGTCTACAGCCGAGATTGGCACCGTCGAGGTCGATGTCGTGGAAGATGTCATGCAACCAGTGCTTGACGTGTCTACGGAAGCGTCGAATACGTCGTCAGACGTTGCGGAAAGTGAGTTCATCAAGGCTCAATCGGTAGATTCTACTGCCGAGATTGGAATCGTCGAGGTTGACACGCAGGTATCGGTTGAGCCGTGTACAGGTGATGATTTACTTGAAGCGTTGAGTGAGCCATCGGTATTAGAATTTTCATCTGAAGGCGTTGAAGAGTGCACTAATGAGGGAGAAGTCGTGATCGACTCCATTGAGAGCACGGATAATACCAACAAGGAAGAAGATAAAGCTTCTAATTCAGCTCAGAACATCGTGGTAAATGATGCACGCGTAGGCGAAACGGAGAACAATGTCGAGCTATCCACCGAGCCGCCTACCTGCGAAGCTGAGGAGGAAAATGAGGCAGTGCTCGCAGAAGTATCGAGTGGAGTCGATGAAGAAGTTGGCCCACAGGATATGAATAATGTGCCAGAATTTCAAGAAAATTCAACCTCAGAGAAAGAAGAAGTTCTTGCGTCTTCGCCAACAGAGACGCCAGAAGCTTGTGCGGCCGAAGTGGTCGTTGCACTGGTCGAGCGCACCGCGCTTTCTCTTGTAGCTTCGCTTCACGAAGCAAATCGCTCGGCTCTCGCTGCTGTGGCTGGCACTATGGAAGAATCGCCCTTCCCGGTTCCTGATGTCGAATCTGAAGACGATTGTGTTGGTTGGATCGACGTATTGGGAGAACGTGAAGATCCTACCATCGTGGTTAATACCGTCAACGATGATATTGTCGTCGAAGTAGCCACCACGATTGACAATGTGCCCGGGATTTCTGAAGACTGCGATGTTGATGCACCAGAAACTGCAGTTGGTGACTCGAACGAGGTGGATGCTGCAGCGGAAGAGCATCTGGAACTAAGTGACGATCAACCCGAGCTCTCATTTGTCCAGGAAAATCACACTACAGCTCCATCTGAGGACCCTGGCGCAGAAACAGAATCTTTGGTGGCGCTTACGACGAAAGTATTTGCTGAAAATTTCGTAAAGGAGGTAATGGAGGTGTTTGCTTACAGTGGTGAAAACCAGAAATGTGATGATGCAGCTACAGAGTCAAGCGTGGGTACAGCATCAGATGAATCGATCAGTGTTGATGTAGCGACACTCCCCGCTGAAGCTCTTGTTGAGATGGAGACTAGTCCATGTCTACCCACTAACGATACTGCGACGGACGTGACAGTGGATGCGTCTCTAGTTGATAACGAAATTGAGGCCGAAGCTTTAGATCTGCAAAATGCTGAAGAAAATAGCAGTCTAGCTCAATGCGATCCCAGCTCGAATACAGTGCCAGAAAATTCTCAATCCGTTGAGCAAGCTGAACAGACAACGGATGCGCTGGAGATTGTAGTTGACAACGAAATCATTCCCGCGGTTGAGCAGATTGATGACTCGGACCTTGAACTAGACCGAGCCGCTACCCAGGACACAACTGTATCAGCCGTCGATACGTTGACGATTGCCAAAACGTTTATTGCGGACATCGAAACCAAAGCGCTGTCTACAGTTCTCCTCTGGCTGCAAAAGGGGAACAGCTCGGAAGGTGAAAACTGGGACAACGAAGAGCTCGAGTCGAATTCTACTCGTAGTATCATCGACCGTTGGAACCTGTCGGAAGAGCAGACCGAAATCAATGTAACCCCAAGCGAACCAGAAGTGCCGAGCGAGGTGGAACCCACGATCGAACCGGTGGATGCCATTGAAGCGAGTGCCGCATCCCTCGCACGCGAAGTTGCCGATGAACCTCAGCGATCTTATGCCCATGGTACTGACAGCCAGAATCAACCTCGCGATGGAGTGGAAAGTGTGATGCCTCGAACGGACATCGTACAGACTGATGGCGTGGAAACGCTAGCGTTTGAGGAGTTAATTGAGAGCGACGCAAAGTCTGAAAGGGAAGTTACTCTTGAGCCTGCTAGTGTGGCCGATATCGAGGAACTGACAGCAGCTCATTATGAAGTTTCAACTCAAGAAATTGTGTCTGATGTCGCGTGCCTGTTTGCATCCCGAGCCATAGCAGAAGCTCTCAATCGACTATCGCAACCTTGCTGTCTTAGCGAGGATGAAGACAATGACCGGGACTTGAACGAGATTTCGAATAGTGACGAAGATGAAGCTGGTGTTGATACAGTTGAAGGTGACGATACTAAGGTAGAACAGCTTCAAGACACACCAGTGGAGTCTGATGCTGCTGAGGATGGAACTGGTGCAGAAGAACCCCCTGTACGTTCAAGTGAAGAAATCAACGACTTACCTGTAGACACCGAGAACGGAGTGAGTAAAGAGCTCAACAGCACAAACTATGAAGAACTTTCGCCGTCAGAAGTATCGAGCGAGAACTCCGTCGTGGTAAACGAGGAAGTTAGTGACTTGATCGAGTCCATGGTCGTTAGCGTTGTCGAAAACGAAGTTGACGCCCTACCAAAGGAGGAAACTGAGCTTGTACCGACCAGTGAATTTGTATCTCCGTCCGTGACTGTAGTAACGGAACCGTGCGTGGGGATCGACGACGGCAGTGTTGTTGGTGTGCCACCAGATGAGCGTGTGTGCGCCAACAGTCCACTACCCAGTGCAGAAACCGATGTGGCAGTGGATGAAGAAGTACCTTCGAGTGTAAACATTTTGGCAGGAACGGATAGTGCTACAGAACTACAGATCGAAGATGAAGATGATGTTACGGAGTTGGTACTCACGGAGATGATAGACAAGGTCATCACTGCTACGATGGATCAAAGTCCTAGCTTTGAAGCTGATCAGGAGACCATTTATACTGTACATGACCCCACCGGTGACGCAACTACTGAGTTTGCTAGTCCTCTTGAAAATGACGATATTGAAGCAATTGGTAGATCGTTTGAGGATCCCGATACAGTCGAACGAACTGGCGAGACCGAACTCACTACCGATGCAGTCGATGAGGAAAAAACTACCATCCTCGGTCCAGCTGCAGAGAACCAAGATGAAGAGGAGACACAAACTGTCTTGGTTGATAAACTCCCAACCGCGATAGAAAGTGAAAATGAAGCGCCCCAGGAGATCCTTCCATCTACAGGCGATTCTCCGGTGGTAGATAGTAATACGGCTGCATTGGTTCCAGACATTGAGGTAAACGTACCTACCGCTGAGCCTGACGTACTGGAGACGAGTACCGTTGAAGACAACGTCATTGATGCGATTGTGGGGGAGGTTGTTACTGCCATTGAAAGCTGCCACCAAGTTGATGAGCCCGCAGAAGATTCCAAGACGGATACAGATGCCCTATCCATCCCTGCCGAGCCGTGTCCAAGTGAAAGTAACATCGATATTCTACCATCACCACCGACTGAACCGGTAGAAACGAATGGCGAATCAACAGAGGCGATTGATGGGCAAGTAGATGAAATGCAGATACCAGAACTTGACGCCGAGAGCGGAGTCTACCAGTTTGATGCCGTGGAGCCCGTAGCAGATTTACTACAAGACGAGGATGTCGCTGTCGTCGTACGCGCGTTAGAAAGCCTTGTGGATGCAGTCGCGGCCGCTTCGACAACAGTAGACATCAACGACGAACCAGGACCCGATGGAGAAGGCATCACCGAGGACTTGTCCTTAGAGCGTTGTGAAAGTAATGGAATCGTTGAAACCACGACAAATGCAGCGGATGCTTCACCACCAGACAATGTTGAGGGTGTTGGCAGCTTATATGACCTCGCAGTGCAATCTGGAGTGGAGAGAGTGATCGCTGACCTGTGCACCTCCGTGGAGCGGAAATGCGCATCAAGACATGGTGGCCGAGCCCGATCGGTCCATTTTGCGGGTGGAACCAAGGACGAGAGCTTCGATCGCCAGAAACTAACGCGGCGATCGGTATTGTTGTGGGAAGCGCCAGTCGATGCAGCAAGTACAAAGGAGTCTGTGGAGAGCTCCGCGAAGCGAAGAGCGAGTAAACGGCGGGTGTCACGACGCACGCTCGCGGATCTGCTCGCATTCCCGACCGAATTGGCTCGGTTCACCGCGAGCGACACGACACTTCTGGCATACGACGCTCGACTTGAACAGGGCCAAATCTTCTCGCTGCTTGATCAAAGCATCCTCACCATTAACCCAGACGGCCGACACATTCATCTGGACGACCAGGACGAACGACTGGGAAGCAAAATCATCGGAAAGAGAAGAACTTTGACGCAGGAGCTGCACTCGAAAAACCTGGCGCTGCGTCAGATCCCGCGGTTCAACTACATGCCCATGAGCATCAAGTTCCAGTGGTCGGACTTTGTAGTTGCGACGCCTGTGCGTCCGAGTAACATCAACTTTGGCGAGGGCCACATCGCCAAGTCGCCAGTGGAGCCGATGCGTCTCCTTCAGAAGAAAGGTGCTAAACTGCCATGTGGCAACTATGTCATCGTCTCGGCCTTTATCCGACCGCTCGAAGACGGGAATGAAAACTTACGGGTGCAAATTTACGATTCCGAGCGTGTGGAGGAGTTCCAGTTTGATTTCTCGGAAGATATCATGAAGAAATACCACCTCGAGTCCACAGGGATGGAAGCCCAAGCACTCGAATTCCTCGGTCATCTTGAATTCCGCCGTGATGAAGACACGATCATCATCAAACTTCCCGAGAAAAAGGCGGGAGAAAGCAGCAAGATGGACGTTGATCGAATTAAAAGCGAGCGCACAATGGTCGGCGGGGGAGATTCGCGCAAAAAGGAGCCGCCATCGAAGCAAAGCCGGATGAACGCGTATCGTCAAAAGCGTCCTGCATCTTCGCCTGAAGTGACGAGTTGTCAAGACTCGGCCGAATCTTCCTCGTCATCGCGTGACTTAAGTTCGGTCGAACGCATCTCGGAACTAGACCGCGATCTGCATCCTGTTGAGCCCTCGAATGCGGACGGAAGTGAGATGGCAGATCTAGAGTAGAGGCCTCGGAGATGAAGTGCTAATTATTGTAACGAATAGCTTGCGAACTTTACTTTTTGTCATTTTCTTATCGGTGTCGGTGGGTGATTTTTGCCGCTTCCTGGTGGTGGGCGTGAAGTTGTGGACATGGGGGTGCTCTTGGGACTCTTGCTACTCATCACAATGTCCGTGTTCCTATCTAAACCTACGCTGCTAGCACTCGTCCTTAGCCCTTTTCGCACTACATAACGCCACCACCAGCCGTGAATACCGCTGTCAATGCAGTTCATCATACAGGAAATACAACTCAATAGTCCCGACGCTCGCGTTTGGTTGCCTAGACCGACGCGATGAAACTCTTTGGTGAGCCGTCGAGCCATTGCCTTAGCTGTGGGCTCTTCAGCGTTGGCGTGATGGAGTGGTCGAAGTCAAAAGTCTCTTGCTGGAGTGCCACGTCGATTGTCGGCGGCGCCAACCGTTTGTGTGGCGATGGCTGCCTGCCAATACCAAACGTTGATACGTTGCCGTGAGGAAAAGCTACCGACACGTCCGTGCGCAGCCGAGGTGAACGTCGAAGGACACCACCGTTCTCACTGGAGATCTCCTGTACGCAGCAAGAATGTCAGTAACGAACGATGTCGAAGCACCACATCCGAGTCATTCCGGTCTGTTTTCCACTTACGAATTCAAGCGTACTTGAATCAAGTTCCGCGGGGAAATCGAGATCGTCGAATGAAAACTTGGTGCCGTCTTGCTTCATGAAACCCGCTGGCGACATGAACCGTGGCGAGCGGCGCAAACTGTGCGGCGGTTGTAGCCCCTGAGGTGTCGGCATGTTGAAGAACTCTGCAACTTGCTGCTCTCCCAATCCAAAAAAAAACACAATCAGTATATTCCGTCTTGTAAAAAAAATATGCGGGTACTGTACAATACCTCGTTGAAGTCGATGTCCAGGTGCTCGAAGGCGTGGAAGGAGCCGTCCATGTCGTTGAATGGGTGGTCGCCCAACTCGCCGACTCCGGCTCCGCTTTTCTTGCCTTGGTTGTGGCGCTTCTTGTTCTTATTTGTGGTACTTGCGACGGTGATAATGGCACCACTGAAATCGTCCTCACCCGTGTTTAACAACTGCAGCAGCAACTGCGTGTGCAGCACACGCCGAGGAGTATCTGGCAAGAACATGCCGCTGCTCTCCACCACCGACACGCTGCCCGTGCAGATCCGCAGGTCTTTGCGTTTCCGCTTCGAGTTGAGTTTCTTGCCCGGGTGCTTGTGTACTCCACGCTGACCCCCTTTCCCGTCCTCCGCCGCTTGCTTCATCAGAGCGTTGTAGCAGTCTTTGTACACTGCCGCCTGCGTCGACGTCAAGCCCTGCGTCTGGTGATGCAGGTTGTTGCCGGCGTTCATGGCGTCTCGAGCCAACTCGACCATGGAGCCACCCCCCGGGGTCGAGTTGGCACTGAATTTGGCAGCCTTGTTGCTGCCGCCAGGGCCACGTGCAGTCTGACCCAAAGTCTTGTTCTGCTGCTTGGCCATCCGACGCATCGTGCGTCTCATCGACGAGTACCAGTGGTTCTTGATGGCATTGTCGGTTCTGCCACATACAAAAACAATAGATATGGTTAGTACTGGAATACGAAAAGCTTACACATCCCAAAAAACCCTGAAAAACTAAAAAAGCTAAAAAAAGCTAGCTAAAATCTACCTTCCAGGCAGCAGCTTGGAGATCTCGGCCCACTTATTGCCGAGTCGCGTCTGGGCGTCCTCGATAACTTGCTCCTCTTCGGCCGTCCAGGGGTCCTTCTTGATGGTCGGGTCCAGGTGGTTGAGCCACCGCGTGCGGCACTGCTTGCCAGTGCGCTCCGTGCCGTGGTTCTCGCCGTTGAGGTGGTCGGAGATGACGCTCCAGCGCTTGGTGCCGTACTCCTCCACGAGGCGGATGATGGCGTCGTCCTCCTTGCGCGTCCAGGCGCGGCGCTCGTACGTGGACCCGTTGCCGTTGCGGCCGCCGCCCGACTCCATCCCGTTCTTTCCTGGCTTTGCCATTGCTGCTGCTGGAGCGAAAGCGGATCTGCGAATCTTTTCGGACGCGAAACCACTGCGACGCCTTCGTGCTAAACGCCGATTCGGAAGTGACTTTGGCTCGAGAGCGACCCAGACAGACAAAACAAAGCAAAAATCTACGGGGCTGTCCCCTGATTGTTGCGTGCGTTCTGGACTCGTTCTCGCGGGCTGCGAAAATGCCGTTGGCGGCCTTTCGAGGGCCGTTTTGCCACCCAGCCACGACTGGCTGGAGCAGGGGGCCATAGTGAAGCGCAGTCTAAAATGTTGGCAGATTTTGAGCGTATAGTGAAATCCCGTCGAAAATGTTCGCAAATTATCGACAAGACCACCAGCCGGTGGATAATCTGGAAGATTTCTGTACGCAAAAGCGACCACCTCGCCGATCTTTGCGCGCCAAGGGACGTGCTCAACATGGCTACAGCTACTGGCTCCTGGGAGGGCGGAAAATAGGCAACACTGCATGGCGGGGTGAGCCCGTGAAGTTGAAGTTTTTACCACTGCGCTCCACGCTGGTCGACCGGCATCCTCATCATTTCTTCTTGGCGGGGGCAGCAAAGTTCAATTCCACATCACTCGCCTGTGGCTGGTGAGCAATTAACGACGAGCTACCAAGTGTGCCAAGCAACGAGGCGCTGCCTGGTCAAGAGAGACCGTCGCCTACTGGTAACGTCGGACGCTGAACATTCGCAGACTGCTGCCCGCCGCGTCAGCGTAGCACGAGTCAACAAAGGGCCCCTCTGCCTCCGACCGTCGTCTCTTTAGTTTTGATGCAGTTCTACAGCGAGGACTACCGCAACGTGCTGGACTTGCTTGAGGAGGGCACCAACCGCTCGGATCCCTATGCTGTTCGTCGAGCCTGCGCGGAATTCAAGCGCTTGGTGCTGCACCGCAACGCCGCCCGCCACGCCATGGTGGAGCAAGGACGCCTGCTTCCGGCACTCGTGGAGATCGTCGCCGAACATGTGCAGCACGACCACGGGACCGTGCTGGCGGACTGCTGTCGCTTCTTGCAGCGCCTCATCTCGCACAAACGTAAAGAGGAATCTCGACCGGTCTTGCTGCTGTGCGTACTGACTCGGTCGTTGCCTTCGCTGTGTCAGAGCCCACGGAGCTCGACATTCAGTCCAAAATCACGGAGGCGCGTTTTCTTGGTCTAATGGCCAAGGGACTTGCGACGCACCCACGAGCACTGCGTCCGTACACCGAAGTGTGCAGACTGGTAGCGCTCCTGTGCTTTGACACGGTGGCTGCACCTCACGGTACGACGTCAGCTATGCCGAGCCATTTCGGGTCTGCTAACTGCACCCACAGCTGATAACCAGACAAACATTACCGATGCTGGGCTGTTCAAGACTATTTGCGAGCGGTTAGAGAGCGCAGAGATATCCGAGGAGGAAGCGGCAGCAGGATCTGCCGCCATATCTGCACTTGTCTACGAGAACGGTACGGTGTACTCGGCATATCCCGCACTGAAGTTCATTTCATGTTGCTGATCGTTCTCCTGGCTTGTCAGAAAGCAATGGCGTGTTGGCGATCCACACATTTCATATACTAGCGACGTTCTCCAAGCTACTAAGTGCGTTTCCGGTGTCATTGCGAATAGCCCACTGCGTCTTTCAAACACTCTTTCAGCTGATGACTATTGAGGGTACGTCGATGCGGTTTATACCTCAACTAACTTCTGCTAACATCGTCGTGGACTTACTCGAAGCCGGTCTATCCAACGACGTGGTCGAAATTGGAATGTTGCAGCAAATTGTTGAGCTGCTAGACAGCCGCATACTCATGCAGGAATATCGTGGTGTTGCAAGCTTTATGGCGCACTGGCATATCGTGAAGTTCTTGGAGATCTGTATTCGTGACAATGGTAACAACTTCGTGGAGGAGCTCGTGCGTGCGTGTTGCCCCAACACTAAAGCTTACATGGACTACTCGCAGACGACGCGAAGGAGGCCTTTTGCAACTGTGCGGGACCCGCTGTAGTCGTAAACGCAACGATCCGCCGCAGACAAGAATCTCGGCACACCACCACGGTAGACTCGTGGGCACTGCAGTACATTTCGTGCATGCTGCTTTGTCGTTTCGCGACGTCCGCTGGAGACCCTCCTGGTACTACGATCTCACTTGCTTGACACTCCTCTCTCTAACGCTTTTTATCGGACGTGGCAGTGCTGGACAAGACTCTAGCGAAGCAACTCGTGCAGTCGAGTGCACACCAACTGGCGTTGGACATCCTACGAAGTGTCGGCATCACACGACTCGCAGATGCCAGCAACGCCAACCACACCAACTTTTGGGCGGCTGTCGAACAAGCAGTGCGTCTGCTGGAGCTCATCGCTGCGCTGGGTACGTGCTAGCACACTGCTCTTTCCTGCTTCCACTTGAATCGTCGGTGACATCCATGACCTTTATTTGCCACAACAGAGGCAAACCGCGTGCCACTCACCCGCCTCGGCGCCTCGCGTCAAATCAAACTCATCTACAACAATCCGGATGTCGCCATCAACCCAGGCCTGCTACTGTTGTGCGAACGCGCTGTCGCAAACATTGAAGGTACTTGACCAGAGCGCGCAGGGCGTCAAACGAAAGTATGCTTCCGAACCTAAGTACGAATCGCGATTTAAGCACCCATTGAAAAGAGGAGCGTCTCTTCTTTCTTGTGAAGCCTTCGGAGCTAGGAGAAGTTGAGAACTCACCAAGCACCAACCGTCCCAAAAAATATCAAAAACCAACTTTATCAAAAAAAGTGTTCTGGCTTGCCCCAGATTAGTTTTTAATTCTGAGTCGATTGAGCCTATTCCGATTCGGTCTCCTTCCTGTTCAAATTTTGGTGTTTGTGTCGCGATCTCAAAATTTCAGGTGTATATTTTACCGGATTGTCAAATTTTGGAAACAAAAACCGAAGCTTGCTGCTGCGGTCTGCTTCTTCTCCTTCGAGCTAATTTGATCGGTTGACATCAGGAAGTGCTCAAAATCTGCTTTTTTGCCTCGAAGACATTGGTCATCACACGCATCCGCTCAGATGAAAGCCGTGACTCTAGCTCGAAGATCATCGTCTAACAAAAAGATGCTTTCGTCCGAACTTGATTCTTCCCTTGAAGCTTAGCCCCCCTCCTCGGCAACCTCGTCGGCCTCGATGGAGGACACGTCGGCCTCGTCCTCGGACACTGCATCCCAAGCGCTGTCGGCAGGTGCATATCGCAGTGAGCCTAGCAGTCGTCTGGTCACGGTGCATGCTCAGTCGCTGTTGGTCGGCGCTGGAATTGGCCCTCCTTGTCCGCTGCGAGTCGTCTCCGAGGTTACAGCAAGTACCACGCAGCCACTGGTCGACTGCTTTGCTGCTGGGTCGGACGCACAGGCGTCTGCGATGGCGGCGGCTGCGCGGGGCGGGCTACCACGAGGCGCTGTGGTGTCCGTACAGCTCTCGCCGCGGGCTGCGGTGCTCATGATTCTTGGGAGCGAAACATACTGGGTCGATACACCAGCTCTAAATTTAGACTTTGAGAAAAACGCCGCTCGAGGGAAATCACAATTAAGTACGATTGGTGCTGGCCAATCTTTGAAGGCGTTTTTCTCTGAAAAACCAAATGGTGGCGTAGCGTCTTTTCGTTTGACGCGGTCTCATTTGCCACAGAGAACCGTCAATGAGATCGAAAAGATGCTTCCTAACCTAATTACGAATCGCGATTGTTCTGATGAGCAAGATGCCTCCCTTGAGGTTGACTATTTTTCAAGAAATACAAAGCCGCGAGCTCGCACGGAACAGCTCTGGGTTTTACTTTAATCTGACGAGATAGTGACACGCAATACCGTAGTTGAGAGCAATTTAGTTAATTCAAACGTGTGAATCGTGTGATCCATGTATCTAAGGAAAACGTTTGAAGGAAGAACACAGAATTGCGCCGATCCACCCGTTGAAATCCGCGCGGCCAAAGGCAATCTGAATATCCAACCCATCGTTGAAGAGTGTGAAGATCTCCACGAACGACACACGACCTGAACGCTGCCATTGATACGTGTTCGTGCCTGGTCTCCAGGAACAAGTCTAGGACGTGAATGCGGCCATTCATGGCGGCGGTATCCACACCACGAGATGAGCACTCTTTCGCGGCGCTGGTTTAAACGTCCCTAAAAAGTGTTCTAAAAGTGCTCTACATGGCCTAAAATTGTTGCAGTCTTTTCGGAAAACTTACAGGTATTAGAGGTCTTTAGCAGTTTATTCGGTTCAGCCTATTTTCGATCGGTTGAAGAACCCACCAGACAAGAACACAAACTGTCTTTAGCATGTGCCGACAGTTTCGGTTGATATTGTGTGTTGCCACCTAAGAATAACATCTCCTGTCGTTCAAAATTAGCCACTCGACCTGCACACTTCTGTTTGCTGCCAGTTTGTAATCTCCAAGTCAAGACGAGCCCACAATTAGCCAAGCCAAGCCAAGCTACGATATCATGGTGTTCCGGTTCAAGCCTGAGCAAGATCAAGAGCTGATGAGAGAGCTGATTCGCCTCAATCCATTTGCTGCAAAGCGAGGTACGACGGGGAGCGTGTGGGAGACCGTAGCTAAGGGGTTTCGAGTGCAATAGGTGTTCAGCTCAACGTAAAGCAAGTGCGTGACCGCCTTAACCTCCTGAAAACAAAATTTAAAGCAGACGAGCTGGTTTCGTCACGCGCTAGTGGTGTGGAAGAAGCCCTTCACGCCGTCAATGTTCAAAGTCACTACGAAGATCTAAACGGGCTCGTTCGCGACTATATCGAGCTGGAGCGCATCCACAATGACACGAAGAGCGCCAAAAAAGCTGCAAAGGAAGGAGGAATACTTGGCGAGTTGTACGGCCGCCATCGTAGACGAGAGTAATCGACGCCAGGCGCAGCGGGATACAGAGGACTCCGATAGCCCCGCGGGGCGGAGTGTTGGGAGTGGCGCGACTGCTGCGCCGTCGCACGTGTCCACCACGGTGCTCAATACTACTCCCAAACGATCGAATGCCTTCCTAGACGAGGTCGAACGCCACGAGAAACGTCATAAGGAGCAGGATGAGCTGAAATCGCGCGAATTGGATCAGCACCAAAAACAATTTCAAGCACGCCTTGATTTTGAGAAACAACAAAGTGAAGAACGACTTCGGTTTGAGGAACGTATTCAAGCTAGCAACCGAGAGCTTATACTCCAGTGCGTGCAGCCCTTCAGTGCGTCTATTGCAAAGCCTACTAACTCGGCTGCGGACGCAGATACTCAGGGATACACGGAGGTTTCACGCCGAAGTAGCCGCTAGCGGTATTACCTCCTCTTAGGCAAGTAATACAGTTCGTCATTAATACTCCAACTCGATACATGAGACCAACAGGTTGAGATCCCACTCGAAGACTTGACTTTACATCGAGTACCTTCCAATAAATGATGATCTGAGCGTACGACCATTCTACTGATACTCGAATCTTGCTCATACTACCATTTATCAGTAGTTGGGCTTTGGTTACGTTCCCGAGAGCGCCTTCGAACGGACTTAGCATCACATCGTCCCTACCATAGGCACAATCACCAAATATTCGGAAGTTTTTGAACTGCTGATCTGCACGTATGATGTCGGCCAAAAGCGATTCCCGATACATCTTAATATCATGGTTGCGACCAGGAAATAGTCCAAAAAGATGCGAGATCATTCCATCGGGGTTGACTAGTGTCTGAAGCTTGAGAGCGTGTTTTCTTTTATGTCCATTGTAGACCGACTGCTGGCTCAGTAGTTTCCTCTTGCGAAAGCGTCGCCGCGGCGTCGGTCGACAAATTCCGCGTACAGTTCCATCGATGAAGCACCAGATATTCGGATATGGACTATCAGCACTAAATATTGCATCTACGTAAGTAGCAAGTCGTGGTGCAGCAACAGATATGTTAAGTTGCAACAGCGTCGAATATTTATCATCAAACAGCTTCAGCATATGCAGGAAAATGTTAGAGAGACCGCTAGCTGAACGCCCAGAACAGTATTTAGTACTGAATAGACTCTGCATCCGTCGAATTAGGTCGATTACTTGGGCTTCGCGAAGGCTGGGATGGGATTTTTGAATTACGACGTTAGATAGACTACATGCAGCAGTTATATAGTTATCTATCGGAGCACAGACCTAGATAGCAACAACACAGTCAGGTTCGCGCATACACATACTTTTCGTTCTCCCCTACGGAGTGCCTTTGTTTTTAATGCTGGTCACGGGCATCTCCTGCGCCTGCTTCGCAGCCGCAGCATTTGCCCGGGAATGAGCCCAATACAGCAAGTGAGAAAGGCTGAACACACTCGCCCCACCCCCTTGTTTACTTTGAAATTCATTGCTAAAGAAAAGCCAATGCGCTACGCTTTAGGGGCTCCGTTTAGCCATTGGCACGTGATGCTGTCCCCGACTGGGTGTCGCAGTAGCCTTTATAGTGTATCCGATTCGCACGTTTTATATAGAAGTCTATACATGACCGGATAACTGGACACCTTTACCACACCCCTGACTAACCTCCCAAAAACCTTGTCTGTGAGGCATAAACCCTTCCGCGATCCGCGCGGGGATCGGCTCGCTACGCTCGCTCTGTTTTGCCCTACCGCGCTTCGCGCGAGGCTCGGCTTGCTGCGCTCGCTTTGCGCAGCGTTTATGCCCTCCGGACTAAGGTATACAAGGCGTATGCTCCAGTCGGGGACAGCAGTCACTCTCTTAGCCATTACAATTTGGTAAACCTTTTGGGGACCCCGCTTAGCCTCCGGTAGCGCACCGGTATATCGGTTACGCCCCATGGAATTAATCCTCGTTGGGCTGGGCTATACACTTCGCTCCTATCCCAGAAAAACAAGCCTATGAACGCAACAATTAGGGATGGATGCTGCTGCCTAGTGAGCTCCTCGTTTGCACCGCCAATTTCGCTTCGCTCATGGCGGGCAAGGCGTCGGTAAATAGATATCCCCTCCTTGTAAGGGCAACTACTCCGGCCCACGCACCGACCATTGCAGACCTTCGCTTCGCTTCGGTTGCAAACGGTCTATCTGAGGCCTCTGTGGGCGCAGATATCGCCCTTCCTGTGCTCCGGCTAAGTAACGCCAGAAAGCATCCCACAGCAAGACGCAGTTCGGTAACTCTGCTGCATGCCATGACCGCACTGTCACGGACGATAAAACGAGCCCTACATCCAGCTCGATAACGGAAGCATATGTAGTAGGTACATGTAGTCGCAGTCTCTTCGACGATGCGCTGGTGGTACTCCATTGTCTGCCAAATTTACTTCAATCTACACCATAATTATCTGGATTTTAATCCTGAGTCCATCCCACGGTTGCAACGAGGGTGAGAATCAGAACATAGTCTGTTCTGATTACCGCCAAATTCGATGGCATCGTTTTCTGGAAACTACCACAGGAACTCTCAATACAACATTGCCTTACAAAAATGAATTCTGTACCAGGATGTTGACCCATCCACAAAAGAAAAAGACGAAAACCCTGTATGTTATTATACCGGCTGACATCCTATGTTTCCTGCGAGAAACGATTCGGTCGCGCAACAATTTGGGGATTATCTGCGTTCGCGCAACATTTAAGATTTTATCCGCATTCGACCAAAATGCAACGCCCTCCTTGGTCACAGTTTCCACCGCGACATCGCTAACGCTCAGCGCAATGTGGAGGGTTGTGAAGTGCGTGTTGCACTAATCCGAGAAAGTGCAATGAATTTAGGCTGATGCTATTGACAATGCGGCGGGTCATGGACACATTGCTGTCATTCGCTGGTTAGATGAATTCATGACGGTGGGGTTCACAACTTTGGCAATGGACAATGCACCACGAATAGGTCGACTGGATATCGTGCATTTGTTGCATGAGCATGAGCATGCGGTAGGGTGTACAACGGGTGCAATGGATAATGCGGCTGCTCACGGTCATAATATGACCGTGTACAGTGTAGTGGCTTCATCGCCATCACGGCGAAGAGGGGGTGAGAAAAAACGTCCCTAATACTGCTCTAAACTGTTCTAAAAGTTCTAAAATATATTACCAAATTGCAAGCGTTTTCGAGATTTTGACCTAAAAATGTGATAAATAACCTGGACCGGTGTAATTTAAGACGATACCAAGATCAAGTTACTATGTAGTTCTTACACACCTGAGCCAATTAGAAGCTCGCTTAATTCCGGCCACCGCATTCCTCGTTTTGGGAATCGATTGCGACCACTTTCAGTTTCGGCGTTTTTTTAATTTGAGAGGAACAGGGATGTTGAAATTCGTAGGGGTATATTGGAGACAACGTCAAACAAAAAGTTACTAATCAACCAGAGTACGAATCACGATTTAGGCATACCACTCGAAAGACGTGTGTCTTGCGTTCATTTGAGCTATTGGTTGCGAGATATGTTCAGTTCCCGAGAAGTTGCGTTCATCTGAAAAATATTTCCATTTTTGTGGGATCAAAAGTTTGAGATATTTTCTCGATTTTGACGAGTTGTATAATATACAATATTATTGTCAAAAATCTCGCGTGTAAAGCAATCGAATTAGAGTGTTTTACACTTTCTACGCGTTTGAAATTTTTGATGTTCGGTTATGTCCGAAGTTTGATTGGTCTACTTCAAACGCGATTATCTCGATAACTCTAAATGGTGAAGTAGTAACATTTTGTTTGACGTTATCTCACTTTAAATATGAGACCGCGTGAGACCAAAATGAACTAATATACATTTAATTCAAATCGAATCTGAGGGCACCACGAAGAAGCGCGCAATTTCCTCTTCATTTTAATATGCTGGTTCGTTCAAAATTCAAATTTCCCGCCAAACGGCAGCGGTCTGAAAAAGGTGCCCCCACCAAAAAATTCAAAAAGTCATTTTTAGGAATTTAGGTTCTATGGGGTAAAATCGTCTTGCGGATCCGATGGCGGTGTCATAATTGCCAAATTCGGTCTCCTTTATGGCCAAAAGGTGGGTATTGTTCCGTTTTTTCTGATTTCGACACAACCGGCAGATTATTTTCGACGTCGAAAATCAGTATT